>JAGKTI010022808.1:0-15089 GCA_018397915.1 Birgus latro
ACCTGTCATCTGTGCTCCTGTCCATCCATCTCACCTCTTTTCAGTTTTTTGTCTGTTTATCCCACGTATTCTTTGTGCCCTTCTAACAATCCCACCTGTTTTGTCTTCTTATCAGCCATCAAACCTGTTATCTATTCTCTTACTAACTCATCCTACCTGTTATCTATTCTCTTATCAGCTCATCCCTCATGTATTCTGTGCTCCTGTCTATCCATCCCACACATCCCTCTCCTGTTTTTCTCTTTACAGTCGTCTATAGTGTTTTTCTACTATTAATGACGCGGTCTGGTCATAGCTATTGTTCTGCAACCGTCATCATTCATGTTTACATCGGCCTCGCCTGCCAACACTGCCACCGCCAACCAGCACCACGCCTGCCATCACTCACCACCAGCCAGCACATGCCTGCCAACACTGCAACCACAAACCAGCACACGCCTGCCAACACTGAAACCACAAACCAGCACACGCCTGCCAACACTGAAACCACAAACCAGCACACGCCTGCCCCTCTGCAACCACAAACCAGCACACGCCTGCCAACACTGCCACTGCCAACTAGCATCACGTCTGCCACCAATGACATTGCCAACCAGCACTGCCCCTGCCAACACTGCCGCAGGCATCGCACCTACCAACTGCCACCACCAACCACCACGCCTGCCAACACTCACCACCAACCAGCACACGCCTGCCAACACTGCTACCACCAACCAGCACACGCCTGCCAACACTGCTGCTACCACCTAGCATCACGTCTGCCACCAGTGTCATTGCCAACCAGCACTGCCCCTGCCAACACTGCCGCAGGCATCGCACCTACCAACACTGCCACCACCAACCAGAATCACGCCTATAAACACTGCCACCACCAACCAGCATCTTGCCTGCCAACACTGCCAACGCCAAGCAACATGACGCCTGCCAACCTCACCGCTGTTTTGATTGCATACCTTTAATGTAAGGTCGATTCTGACCTCCTCACTACAGGGTGATCTATCCAAAGCTGTTTAACCTCTTGCAGTCAGATGACCTTTTCATACCTGCGCTCGCGAAGTGACAGAAGGGCAGTGTTTTTGTTGTCGGGCGTCTTGCGTGTGTGTGTGTGTGTGTGTGTGTGTGTGTGTAAGTTCTGAATTGATTACAAAAATATATTGTGGTAGGACTGAAGGTCAGCCAAGGAGCTGAACTATAGTTTGTTAGAACATTGGATCAAAGATCAGGGTCACAAGGTAAAGTCAGCTTAAACAGTTTTTATCCGATTCTGACCAAACACTGTGCAAGTGTTTAGGGTATTGCTAGAATAAAGGAATTCAATTTTGGAAGCAGTCAGTTGAATGTCAGGGTCATTGGAAAAAGCCAGAGGAGAAGGCATATGGTGGAGTCAACTGACAGTAAATAAGTTCGATCAGATTTAGACAAGATTTCGGGAGAAAGTTCAAGGTAAAGTAAGGATGAAGGATTTCGATTTTGAGAATCCGTCAAAGGCCAAGGTGACGGGACAGGGTCAAAATATCGGCCCTATAACTAGACTTCCGATTCGCCTTGAACCACACTGGTATACTTCTGAGGGTGAGCAAAGGAGGAAGAGGTTTGATCAAGGTGACAGGAAAAGTTCAGCTCAAACAGTTTCTCCATAGTTTGAACTAAAGTTGGTTGAATAGTTAAAGGTCAAGCAAGAGTGAAATAATCTGATTTTGAGAGCGATCGGTCAAATGTCAAGATCGCAGGATAAAGTCCAGTGTTTAGCCCATAGATTAATTGCTGAAGCCTGGTATTGCAGTCCTTGAGCACTTCTTGTGTGTCCTTTAGTCTCCACACTTCTAAATTATTATGTTCACCTCAGGACAGACTTTTCAAAATGGCGTGGTTAGATGTACTTTCAGTAACTCCGTAACTAATGAGGGAGTTTCCTAGGTTGGATGAAGTCGTCTGTAGGTAACAAGACTATACTTAATTGTAGGTTATCGTAGTGGATGGTTAATGAGATTGAGTCTGTCTTCTCACCGAGGCCGTCTCTAAAGCAGTATAAAATCGTCTGATGGTACCAAGCATCATTTAAAAAGTGCATCATCGTACTGAATGGTTAACGGATATTGAATCTAACCCCATCACTGCGAGGGGCTATCTCAAAAGGTGAATAAAAATTGTCAGGCGGAGGCAAGAATTCCTGTAATTTGACCAATAGCCTCGTACTGAAGCGTAAATGGAGACTGGTTTGTAATTCTATATTTATAAAGGGTCTCAAGCTGGAAAAAGTCTGATGGGACAAGGAAAAAAAAAACGTAATAATTCTGGAGCGGTTCACCCTTTCAGTACGATCTTTTTTATTCGTCAGACAACCTAATGAAGTTTATGGCAGACCTCAACATAGAGACATTAGAAGCAGCCTCCATTAACCCCCTCAGTACGAGTATCTGGAATGTCTTTACTATCCTAATCTTACTGCCGTTAGACGATTTAATTAAGCTTCAGGGAACTTCTTGATATAACCCTTGTACACTAACTTGGCAAAGGTTTTCGTCCTTTTGCAGTTTCTTTATCGTAGTGTAACTCATTAGCAGAGTAAGACAGTACTGCAACTCTACATCCATCCCATAGCGCTTTGTGAGTGGTGTGTTACTTAGCTGTTAGTCTGTTGTTGAAACGCAGTATTCAGGTTGGAGGGATGGCAGTTTTAGGTCATTAGAGTAGAATGAGTATAACAAATTAGTTTGTTGCTTCACTCGGATGACGTATATTTTCACTTTAATTAGGCCTCCACTAGATGGTATTTTTCAAGGTGGCCAGGACCTCTAGTAGTGAAGGAGCTAATGCAGGCTATATCCCACCTCCTTGATCGACACGCTTCCCTTAAGTTAAATTAAATCCGTCTTGTGATAGCGAGATTAAGCTAACAAAAGGTGTCATCGCTTAACACCTGCAGCCAGACGACGCCATTTGTATTATTTCCTTTACCAGGCTATTTTATTCAGTCTTCAAAAGCATCTTAGCAATAAAGGTGTTAATATTTTCCTTACCAAGCTATTTTATTCAGTTTTCGAGAGCATCCTAGTAAAAAAGGAGTTAATGAAGGCTGTATCTAAATTCTTGAACCTAAAATAAACGCCATTAAGTGAATAAAGTCCGCGTGGAGATACCGAGACTAAACTATACTCCTTTTCCTCCTTCATGGCCTAAAATTATCATCTTTCCATTGCGTACTGGTAACAATATAATGACACTAGAATATTATGCTAGTCACGAGGAAGTTGTATGGAAAAGATGTACAGCCATAGCATAGTATTCTTCTGCCACGTGAAATACTCGTAAGCTGCAAATGGACGAAAATGTGGGCCAAGTTAAGGTGAAAAAGAGTATAATAAGAGTTCATTGCTGCCTTTTCCCAGTCCATATTTCACCTCCCACACTAACTTCTCCACTTGCGGGTCTTCCGAGAAATTTTAGCTCACCGTCTGGAGATGGTAAGAATATATAGTGAGGTCTGTAAATTGCGCTTTTAGTCTTGTACGTTTTGAGGTCAGCTCAGTATGTTTTCGTGAGGAGCTAAGATGTTTTGCCCGCTTCATGAAATTGCTCTACACTTTTCACTTTAACTCCAACTTAAATGCTGAGTTGTAGCAATAGATTAACAACAGAATACGATACCAGTTACGAAGAAGTTCTTTGGAAATGATGTGGAACCGGTGAATAAGCTGCGGAAGAGCGAAAATCTGGGTCAGATTAAGGTAAAAAAAACGAGTCAAGCACGTAAACAGCATGAAAATAATTGTAAGATGAAGAAAATGGATAAACACTAGTAATGCCGAATGAGCCGTCCCTGCAACACAAAAGAATTGGGTAGCGTTATATACGAACCACCCTATATTGATCAGTGGCGTCATAGCAGTGACGTGGTGAAGTGCTGCATCTCCTATTCATATTCCATCTCGCTCAATATATCCTTCACCTACCGAGTCTTCCGAAAAATGTTAACACTTGCTGCTACTAGACGATCTATTTAGTTTAGGAAGCATTCTTAATAGTGGAGAAATTAATGAAAGCTTCTCTAAACCTTCTAGTTCGAAACACTTCTCCTAAGCTGGTCAAAATCGTAGGGAGAGCAGAATATAATGGTAAAAGGAGTTAGTGTTGTGCCTCGTCTTTGTTCATATATTTTAATTTCGCTGTGTAAATGCCTGCACTTAGCGAGTCTTCCGGAAGGGGTTAACCACTTCGTTTCGGTGACTTTATTTTATTTCATATATTTATTTATTTATTAGTTTATTATATGCCGCCACCAGACGACGCGTAGAAGAACGCTCGAGGATAAGTGTAACCTCTCCAGTTTAAAAAATGAACTAATATAATACATCATCACAGTGAATTGTTTTGATCCTTAAATCGTATTTCTTATCCCTCAGTAAATCCTCCACTTTTCTGAGGAATTTTTAAAATGTGATATTAGCTTCTTGACTCCGGTGACTTCTTATTATATATAATTTTTGCTTCTGCCAGGTTCTGTTTAGGAAGCACCTGCCAGTGAAGGAATTAATGAAGACTAGACCCTCCAGTGCAAAATATCCTTCTTTAGCTGATTAAAATTGCTCAGAGATAGTAAGAATAAAACATTACTACTACTACTAATGATGATGATGATGATGATAATGATGATGATGAGGAGGAGGAGGAGGAGGAGGAAATTATAACAATAATAATAATAATAAATAAAGCAATAATAATAATAAGAAGAATAGTAATAATACTGTTGATGATGATGATGCTGATGCAAAGTAATACACCATGGTTTGGAACAGGATAAGTGTTACCTGTCTTCTTGGTGCATATATCATCTTACTTTAAGTCCTCCACTTACAGGTATTAAGAGAAACGTTAGCACAGGTATATATTAGCGTGATGGTGGTGCTCAGTTTCCCGGGGGCTGCTAAAAATCCATTCAGGTAATGCTGGCACAGAAAAAAAAAAAAAAAATCCATTACCGTAATTCTTGTTTCCCCTCCCAGAGTTCGCCGGCATTGCTTCACTCGACACCCAGTGCTCTACAGGATGGGAGACTTTGCCTGGTAATTTGGGATAATTTAAAGAGTTCACTTATAATGGGGAATTCTTTTAATACACAGGAAAAAGTAGTCCCTGTTACCCCTGTCTGAGCGTAGGGACCCGAGGCTAGAATCCTTAAGGTTAGGAGACCAAATTACATCCCTGGAAGAGTTAAACAGAACATAATACCAAAACCTCTGGCCTCTTTTTGGATTCAAATCGTAGCGCGTAAGTCACAGCCCTTTCAAATTTATCGTAAGTTTATTTCCGAATACAGCACGTCTTTATTCTCGTATATCAGTAAAGCAAAGGACATTAACCCTTTCAGACCGGTGACGTATTTTACTGATGTATTCTTGCTGCTCCCAGAGAATTTTATATATATTTTTTTTTATTTTGGGGAGGCCTTTTGTAGTGAAGGGGTGAAAGAAGGCCACATCTAACCTCTCCATTTCGAAAATTTACTCCCAAAATCAAAAAAAAAAAGTCAGGAGATACTAAGAATAAAAGGAGAAGCACGTCATTTGATTAAAGAAGTAAGGAAAAAAAAATAGAGTAACACGAGAAATTAATTGTGCAATATGAAAAAGAAATTGCCATGGAGAAGGTACTGTACAACGCAACCTAATAAGTTACTTAAAATAAAGCACCTTGCCTCGCCTTTCCCTTTTTCGCACTGAGAGAGAGAGAGAGAGAGAGAGAGAGAGAGAGAGAGAGACTATTATTTTGCGTTATTTGATGGTCCACCGTTTCCGTGCATATTTTTTCCTTCTGCCACAACCACGACCATTTCATACCTCGATTTTAACTTTTTCCGATTTTATTTCTCTCAAATTCAGTCCCTTCCTATATTCCCTCGTGTGTTTCTCTTTTCTTGCATATTTGCGTGTCTCATTCCTCAGATCGCATTCTCTCTCTCTCTCTCTCTCTCTCTCTCTCTCTCTCTCTCTCTCTCTCTCTCTCTCTCTCTCTCTTCCCACATGGCCTTTTACCGTATCTATGTTTGTTATACTTGCGTAAGTGCGACCTACATTCCTCCTCCTCCTCCTCCTCCTCCTCCTCCTCCTCCTCCTCCTTTCAGTATTCTTCCTCGCTATTTTATTCGTCTTTTTATTCTTCGGTTCTGTCAGTCTCTTTTATTCTTTTCGCTACGAATCTTTTCTTCTTAGTTTCTTTATCATACTTTTTCTTCCTTGGTTTTCTATCAGCATTTTCTTCCTCATTTCCTTGTCAGTCTTTTTCTTCCTCATTTATATATATTTTTTCTCTCGTTTATTTACCAGTCTTCTTTTTTCTCATTTATCTTTATCTTTTTATTTTTATTTTTTGGGTTCTGTTAGTCTTTTTCGTCGTTGGTTTTCTGTCACTTTTGTTTCTTTTTATCTGTCTGTCTTTTCCTCCTTGGTACTGTATCGGCCCTTTTTTCCTTCGGTTCTCTGTCAGTCTTTATTCTTGTGTTTCATGTCAGTCTTTTTCCCCGGTTCTCTTTTACCTTTTCTACTTCTTCATCGGTTCTGTCTCAGCCTGTCTTTATTTTTCCTCTTCCTCGGTCATATGTCAGTTTCATCTCCTTCCACTTAGGTGCTCTGTCAGTCTTTCTACTTCTTTCCTTCTTCTTTCATGTATTTTCCCCTCCCTCCCCCGTGCCTCTTCCGTATTCCTCGTCTTTCCCTTGTTTCTCCTTTTCCCCCTCCCTTATTCATGTTATCCTTCCATTCTTCTGTTATTCCCCCTTCCCGTAGTTCACTCTTTTCTAGTGTTTTTCTCCCTTTCTCCTGTTTCTTCTCGTTTTCGTGTCCTCTTCCCATTCTCGTGATTTCCTCTCTGTCTCTTGCTTTCCATCCTTTCCCCTGTTTAGCGCGGTTTCTTTTGTTTTCCATCCTCTCGTGTTTTCCACTCTTCAAAGTTTTAGTTTTTATTTTTCCAGTTGTCTGTCATCCCATTGTTTTCCTCTATCCCTCACCAGTTTCCCTCCCAGTTCCTTGTTATCATCCCTTTCTCCTGTTATTCTCCAGTCCTCTGCCTCCTTCCCCCCCCCTTTTTCCCTTCTTATTTCCTGTTTCCCTCCTTTCTCCTGTTTTCTTCACTCTTCCTTGTTTTTCTCTCTTTTTCTGTGTTCCATCCATTCTCCAGTCTTCCTGCCACTTCTCCCGTTCCTCTCAATCTTCTGTATTCCTTTTCCTTGGCTTGTGGATCGCTCCGTCGTCTCCCAAGCTTCCTGCCTTTTAATATGATTCATCTCCTATCACCCTCTGTTTCTCCTTCCTTCTGCATCCCTCATTTCTTCCCTTCCGCTATCATGTCTTCCTCCTTCTTTACTGAGCATTCATCTTCTTCCTCCTACATCCTTCATTTCTTCTCTTCCGCTGTTCTGTTCTTCTTTTGCTGTTTTCCTCCTCCTTTACTCTACATTCTTCTTCTTTTTCTTCTCCTGTATCCCTCATTCCTTCCCCTTCACTCTTCTGTCTTCCTCTTCGTCTGCTTTGCATTCATCTTCTTCCTCTTCCTCCTACATCCCTCTTCCATATTCTGCGCCTCCTTCTTCTTCTTTCAGCAGTCTTCTTTTCATCTTCCCTTTAATCGTTCCTATACCTGTTTCTTCTTCCTTAACTTTTTTTTTCATTAATCATTTTTTTGTCTTCACTTTTTACACCATCATTCTTATTCTTGTCCTTTGCTCACCCTTTTTGTGCACCTTCAGCATTCTTAATCTTGTATTTTTCTCCTCTTTTTCTTTCCCTCCTTTCACTCGTTAACTCTATCCATCTCTTCTGTCATCATTCCTGCGCTTTTCCCTCCTATCGGACTCTGCATTCCGTCTTCCTTTTGTCTTTATTTCATGTCCTCTTCCATTATTTTATCTCTTCCTGTTTCGTTTTCATTTTCTTCATGATCCGTCCATCATTTTTATCTCTGCCTTCTCTTCCTCTTCCTGAATCCCCCACATCACCATCTTTCCTTTCAGTCTTCCCTAACATTAATTATAATGTACTGTATACTCGTACCTGCGCCTTCTTTTTTATACCTGTCTTCTGTCTTTATTTCTTTTTTTTAATTTCATCTTTCCTCTTCTCTTGCTTGCCACGGTTATAATGCAAGAGGTGGCCGGACATGTTTATATCATTTAAAATACTGTTAGCGGCGTAGGGTGAACTCCTGTGGCTTAAACGATCCGACTTTCCGTAGCCTTGTCTGGGCCTTTGTCACACCTCGGACCCTACGAGACCTCAGAGGGATTGTAAGGGATTTGCTGTTATTTCTGTCTTCATTATGCTTGTTTCTTTCTCCTTCATCCACCGGCCTTCATTTAGTCACTTCATTTTTCTTATGCCTGTCTCTGCTACCTTACTTTCATCATTTCTCAGCTTGTCTTCTCTTCCTTACTCTGCATCCCTCCTTCCTCTCCATTCGCCAGCTTCCTTCCCATCTTCTGCATCATTTCTGTGTCTTAATCTTTTTCCTCATCTGCAGCCTTCTTCTTCTCCCTTCACCACATTTCGTGTCGTCTCTCCCTGTGTCTTCTTCCTCATCTGCTTCTCTTTCCTCTTCGCTGTCTTCATCCTTCTTATACCTATCTCGTCTTCCTGCCTTCCTTTCCTTTAACCAGCATTCGGTTCTTCTCCACCTTTATCATTTTTATGCTTGTCTCTTCTGCCGAACACTTTTTCCTCATCATCATTTTAAAGTTTGTCTTCTCTTCCTTTATTGTGTGTGTCCTCTCTCTCCTTCCTCCAGCTCTCGTTCCATCTCTCCTTTCATCATTTTCATGCCTGTCTTCTTCCTTATCTGTGCCTGTCTCCCCACCAACTTTCCTTCTGTTACCTTAGTCATCATTCTTATATCTTTGCCTTCTTCCTTATCTCCAGTTTTCCTTCCTCCCGTTTCACCAGTCTTTCCTTCATCAGCCTTACACGTTTCTATTTTTTCTTCTTTGTATGCATTTTCATCAGTCTTAATTTTCTCTCTTCCTCATTACTCGACACCATCCTTCCTCTCCATTCACAACCTTGGGCTTAGTCTCCCTTCTTACTGTTTTCATACCTGTGTTTTCTTCATTACCTGTAAACTTTTATCTCTTCTTTCACCACTTTTCGTTACTCATCTCCCTTTATCATTCTTATACCCGTCTCTTCTATGTGACATTTATTTTTTTCCTCCATAATTTTTAACTTTGTGTTCTCTCTCTTTTCTGCATCCCCTCTTCCTCTCTTCCACCAGCACTCGCTCCATCATCCCTTTCATCATTTTTATACCTATGTCTTCTTCCTTATCTGTCACCCATGCATCATTCTTGTATCTATCTCCTCCTCCTTATTCTCCGTTCGTCCACTTTTTCCTGCTGTAATCCATCTTTCATTCACTCTTTCCTTCATCAGTTCATCTTTTGTCCACTCTTTCCATCATCAGTCCATCTTTTGTCCACTCTTTCCTTCATCAGTCTATTTTTCGTCCACTCTTTCCTTCATCAATCCATCTTTCGTCCAGTCTTCCCCTCATCAGTCTTACTCCTGTCTCTTTTTTCACTTTTTTTTTTTTTTTTAATACCCTTCTCTTTATCTTGCCTCTTCTTCCTTACTCTGCATACCTCCCTCCTCTTCTTTCATGACCTTTGGCTCAATTTTCTCTCAATATTTTTGCACCTATGTCTTCCTTTTTTCCTACCTTTCTTTCTTTTCTTTCGCAACTTCTTTCATCTCTCGCTTCATCACTGTTTTTCTTGTCTCTTCTGTCTTCCACTTTGTCACTTCCTTTTATTTTTCCCCTGTTTTCTCTTCGTTACCTGCTTGTGCTCTCTCTCTCTCTCTCTCTCTCTCTCTCTCTCTCTCTCTCTCTCTCTCTCTCTCTCTCTCTCTCTCTCTCCCTACCAAGTCTCGTTCCATCTCCCCTTTCATCATTTTTACTCCCGAATCTTCTTCCTTATCAGAACCCATATATTCACCAGCTTTCGTTCAGTCGCCCCTTCAGTTTTCTCATATCTCCATCTTCTTCCTTGTCTGCAACTCTTCTTCCGTTCCTTGAATAACCTTTTCTTCACTGATCCGTGTTCTCGTCAGCTGAGGAAGCCCTGAACACCTCTTCGTTAGCTATTTATTTTGTATATTACACCTTAATTTCTCTCGTACGCTATTCAGATTTTATTATACCTATTCACAGAGACTGCAGAAATACGACACAAAGAATATATTGGCATACCAGCTATATATAAACTAGTAACGAAGAAGCGCTAGGAAACTGCGACCGAACGAGAATGTGTAAACTAGTAACGAAGAAGTGCAAGGAATCTGCTGACCGAATGAGAATATGCAAACTAGTAACGAGGAAGTGCAAGGAAACTGGTGACCGAACGAAATATGCAAACTAGTAACGAAGAAGTGCAAGGAAACCGCTGGCCGAACGAAAGTATGCAAACTAGTAACGAAGGAGTGCAAGAAAACTGCTGATCAAATGAGTAACTAGTAACGAAGAAGTGCAAGGAAACTGCTGACCGAATGGGTAACTAGTAACGAAGAAGCGCAAGGAAACTGCTGACCGAACGAGAATATGCAAACTAGTAGCGAAGAAGTGCAAGGAAACCGCTGACCGAACGGGAATACGAGAATACTCACACTTCTTTATTTTTTTTACCTATCTCTCCTTCCTCATTCCCCCTCCCTGCTTCCTCTCCTTCAATCGGCATTCCTTCCATCTCCTCCTTTATCATCACCATTCTTCATGCCACTGTCTTCTTTCTTATCTCCAATGCTTCCTCCTCTCCTTTCAGCATCTTTCATTCAGTCTCCACTTCATCATTCTCACATCTTTACTTTTCTTCCTTACTCTTTTGTTGTTGTTATTGTTGTATGTACTTCTTCACTCTCATGCTGATTTCTTTCTTATTCTGCTCCTCTTCATACTGTTCTTTCACCAGCCTTCATTCGTCTCTCCTTTTTCAATCTTATACTTGCGTCTTCTTCCATATCTGCAACCCTCACTCTCCTTTTATCACCTTCCGTTCCATCTCCCCCTTCATCAGTCTTTCACATGTCTCTTCCTCGTTCCCCTCCTTTTAAGATCTTTCGCTCCTTTTTCCTCTTCGTCCTTCTTACATCCGTGCCTTCTTTCTTGTTTGCATCCCCCCTTCCTCTTCCTTTACTCCCTTTCACCTAAGCTTATCCTCATTTATATATATTTTTTTCTTCTTTTCACCTTTTTATGCACCTTCTCTACTCTACACTTAATTCTTTCTCTCTCTGCACTTTGCCATACACTTCTTTCATCACCTTTCAGTCCATTTCTCTCTTCATCATTGTTCTATCTGTTTCTTCTTTCATGTCTGCCTCTCTGTTCCCTCTCCTTTTACCACCGTCTGTCCCTTCTCCCCCTTCATGATTCTTATATCTTTCTTCTCTTCCACATTTTCCGTCCTTCCTTCCTCTCTTTTCAACAGCTTCCACTCCTTTTTCCTCTTCCTCATTCTTATACCCGTCTTCTTCCTTATCTGTATCCCTCCTACCCCTCCTCTCACTCAGTCTCCTCTTCATCATTCTTATCCTTTTCCCTCCGTCTTTATCTATATTTCTCCTTCCTTTCCGTTCACCAGCCTTCATTTCGGCTTCCCTTTCATCATTATCATTTTTTCTTCGTTATCTGCACCCATCCTTTCATTAGCTTTCTGTCCGTCTGCCCCTCATCGTTATTTTATATTCGTCTTTTTTATTATATATATGTACATCTTTCTGTTCATTAGCTTTCTTCTTGTGTACCTGACCTACCTTCCTTCCTTCCTTCTTTCCTTCCATTTTACTTGTTCATATTTTATTCTTTCTTCATTTTCCTCCTCTTTCTTCTGTTCCTTCTTCCTCCTACGCCTATTCCTCTTTCATCATCCCTTCTTCTTCCTTCTATCTCCTCTTTTTCTTCCTTTCCTCCCAGATTCATTCCTCTTGTATCATCCCTTCCTCATCCTTCTCTCCTCTCTTTTCCTCTAATGGCAATTCCTCTTTTATCATCCTTCTCTTCTCTTTCCTCTTTTCCTCCCATGTTTATTCCATTTCATCATCCCTTCTGTCTTTCTCTTCTTTTTTCCTCTTCATCCATCTGTATTTCTCTTTTATCATCCCTTTCTCTTCCTTCTTTTTCATCGTTTCCCGTCATGTTTTTTTCCTCTTTTATCATCGCTTCCTCTTACCTTCTCTCTCGTCTTTTCTTCCAATGTTTATGCCTCTTTCATCATCCCTTCTTCTTCCTCTCGTCTCTTCTTCCTTTCTTCCCATATTTATTCCTCTTTTATCATCTGATCCTCTTCCTCCCCTCTCCTCTTTTCCTCCTTCCTCCCATGTTTATTCCTCTTTCATCGTCCCCTCTTCTTCCTTCTCTCTCCTCTTCTTCCCATGTTTATTCCTCTTGATCATCACCTCTTCCGCCTTTCTCTTCACCTTTCCTTCCATGTTTTTTTTCCTCTCATCATCCCTGCCTCTTCCTTCTCTCTCCTCTTTTGCTCTTATATTTATTCCTCGCATATCATCCCTTCTCTTCCCCCTCTTTCCTCACTTCCTTCTTTCCTTCCACGTCTATCCATACATAAGTTATTTCCTGTCCCTGTGTCGCCCTGTCCTTTCTGTCCTTCTCCATCTTCACTGCCTTCTCTTGCCACTGATCTTTTTCCCATCTTCTCTTCCATATATTTTCTGACCCCCTTTTTTTTTTTCTTTGATATGTCTGTTCTTTCCTGTTGACCATTTCCATCCATCGCCTTGCTGTCCTTCATTAAGTCTATACCATTTTTGCCTTTTATATCCCTTTATGTTTTTCAATGCATTTTTATAGTTTGTGTGTGTGTGTGTGTGTGTGTGTGTGTGTGGGTGGGTGTGGGTGTGGGTGTGTGGGTGTGTGTGTGGGTGGGTGGGTGTGGGTGAATTTCTCTTAATTCTGTGTAGGGTATCTGAGTCTGTCCATTCCGTCCCATGTTTTCACTTAACTCACAGTACTTCTTTCATCGTAACACACAAGTTCCTGTGATTCCCACTCAGATGAACAGGGACAGCTGGAATAGAGTACTAGATTTATCACCACCATGAGAGAGGTATTGGTACTGGTATTAACTTTCTCAGGCTTCTTTGACTCACTTGGGTAAATGAAATGTCTAACGGGAGCCGAAATAAATTGGAATGCCTGAGGAAACTGACCATGAGAGGTTTAGTTCTTGAGAGGTTTACTTACTTAATTTTTTCTGTTACCATTTCTTATCTCCTCCTCTGTTCTCTTTGTACATGCCACTCCTTCCTTCCTTCCTCTTTTTTAACACCAAATTTTCCTTCTTGGCATTCTTTTGTTTCCCGTTGTACTTTTTTTTTCCCCCTTCTTTATAATTTCTTTCTTCTACCTGTTCATCTTCCACCTCCCAGCCTTCTTTTCTCTCCTGTTACATTTTTCATGCCCTCTCCCCTGATTCTGTTTCTTTCCTTCATCCTTCTTTTTCTCCCCTTTGCTCTGATTTTCTCTTCCCATTTTTCTTTCCTCCTCCTTCTCAGTCTTATTTTCTGTAATCCCCACACTTCCCGTTTCTCTTCGCATTTCGTGAGTTATTCCCTCCTTGCTCTTATTCTCTTTCCTTTCCCTCCATGACTCCTAGAATAGTTAAGTTAGTTATGACCTTCCCTCTAAGAAACAGTCTCGAACACACCAATAGTGCTGTTTTGTTTTCATCCGTATTACCCTGTACTCCTCCTCCTCCTCCTCTTCTTCCTCCTCCTCCTCCTCCTCCTCCTCCTTCCTTCCTTCCCTTATTTATTTATTGTCTCTCTCCTTCTCCCTTTCTTCCTTACTCTTTTTCTGTCGGCTCCTCCCATCTTGCCACACTTTCTCCTCTTCCTCTTTCTTCATAATTCTGTCCAATATGGAGAGTATGTTTTCACCTCTGTTTATTTGTTAGTTTGCTTGTCTGTTGGCAGGATTACTCAAAACCTAAAGGTGAGATTTGGACTAAATTTGGTGGGTAGATTGTCGATGTACCAGGGAACAATCGACTAACTTTTGGGACAGATATTTGTTAGTTTGTTTGTCTGTTAGCAGGAATACTCAAAAACTAAAAGAGAGATTTGGACCAAACTTGGTGGGTATTTAACTCATGTCCCAGGGAACAATCGATTAACTTTTGGGACCGATCCAGAACTGTATTACAGATTCTGGATCCGGAAAGCACTTTTTGCGAAACCCTAATCAGTGATGAGAAAACGTAACCCATTATGAAGAGTGGTTTGGAAAGTACGTTGCCCTTGTCGGAGAGATGCGCTCCACTGAGTGCCCCTCTAGTTTTCTCTTCCTTCTCCGCACCGCTCTTCAGTAACATTCTCCTGCCAACATCTCCAGATTTATTATTCTCCTTCATCATTCTCTCTTTCCATCTCTCTCTCTCTCTCTCTCTCTCTCTCTCTCTCTCTCTCCTCAGCCCTGCGTTGCTTTTCTCTCCACGTTCCTTCCTTTCTTCTTTCTCTAAGCTTTTTTTTCCTCCATTGCTTTCTGTTATGGTCCGCTCCTCTCTTACTTCCTGCTCTCTTCTTTCCTCCTTCTATTTGCCCCTCGTATCTATTTTTTTCCCTCTGTTGTTCTTTCTCTTTCTCTTTCTCTATTCTCTCCTCTTATGCTTTGCTCCTCTCTTCCTCTCCCCTGTCGTCATTTCTCCTTTTTCCTTCTGTGTTTTCCTTCTCTCACTTTTCTTTCCTTTTTCCTCCCTCTTTCTCCCCTTCTCCCTGCCTCTTTCTGATCTCTTTTTCTCCCCCATGCCTCGAGACCGTCCCCTCCCTTCTTTTTCCCTCCCTTTTTCCTCGCTTCGTCAAATTTCCCCTCTTCTTCGCTTCTTTCCCCTCTTCCTCCATTCCTGTTTCCCGGTTTCTCTCTTTCGGGCTTTCCTTTCTCCCCACACCCTTTCCCCCTCCCCCCCCCCCGTCTAAAGAAAAGAGGCCAGGTGTTTGTGTCTTCTGCACTCTTACTTCCTCTTTTCTCTCTCTCTCTCTCTCTCTCTCTCTCTCTCTCTCTCTCTCTCTCTCTCTCTCTCTCTCTCTCTCTCGCGT
>JAGKTI010022809.1:0-15089 GCA_018397915.1 Birgus latro
CCTCACTGTCCTCTCTGTATTACAAAAATCCTTCCAGCATCGCCATACTCTGCATACATTACGTACAAATGGATATTAACCAGCCATATCCAAAAACAAATTGCTAAGGATGAGGTGTTAGGGAGCGTCATTACTGGACGAGAATACAGGTACTGATCCCCAAAGAAAATTATTAAATTCTGGAGGTAATCGAGTGACACAGAGAGGTCAAAATCAAGGTCACGGATTTTCAGACGGCTATAACGTTGAAACCGGTTAAGATAGTGATATTTACTATTAGGAACATACAGGAGCTTGTAATATGGGCTTTCATTTGGCACCAAGATCTTTGACCTTGAATGACCTTGAAAGGTCAAACTCAAGGTCACGGATATACAGGGGGGTCTAATACTCAAAACTTGTTGAAGATTGAGAGATATTTACTATTATTAATATCTAGGAAATATCATGGGTTTCTAGGTGGTACCTTTCCTTTGACCTTGAATGACCCTGAAAAGTCAAACTCAAGATCACGGATATTCAGGGGGGGCTCTAATTCAAAACTGGTTGAAGATAGAGATAGATTTACTATTATCAATATATAGGAAATCCCATTTGGATTTATAACTGGTACCTTGACCTTTGACCAAACTCAAGATCATGGATATTCAGTGGGCTATAACTCGAATCTCGGTGAGGATATATTTACTATTAACAGGATATAGGAAGGCTCATATGGACTTTTATTTGGCAGCATGACCTTTGACTTTGAGTAACCTTGAAAGGTCAAACGCAAGATCACGGGTTTTCAGAGGGCGAAACTTGAAAAATTTTGCACCATTACTTTAGACTTTAGTTGTGCAGAAACTAATTGGCAGAAACGAGACAGTATTTAAGAGCAATACAATAACTGCTTCCAGGCGAGGTTTGTTGTGCTTGGTACCACCCGTTTTTTTTCTTTTCCTTTTACTAACACCATAATTATGAAATTCTTCTGCTGACTGGAAATGTTACGATCTGAAGGAGGTTAATTACACCTTTTACTAATTATTTTACCTTTAAAGTGTTCCCTTAATCATTATAAAATTATAAGCAAAAATATTAATATGCTATGACAATCCGTAATTGTAGTAACCAGCTGCTCAGAACTATGCCACTTGGGTTCAGGTCAGAGATGGAGCCAGGATTCTGAAGGCTTTGGAAGACTGTGTGGCTTTTTTCACGGGGCACCAGCTTCGCTTCATTTACTTATATGTTCTCTCTCTCTCTCTCTCTCTCTCTCTCTCTCTCTCTCTCTCTCTCTGTATGTGTGTGTGTGTGTGTGTGTGTGTGTGTGTGTGTGTGTGTCCTATTTCAGTCCATCTCCGGTGGGAATTAAGGGTAGAATGGATGACTTGATGATGTTTGCTTTCTACTTTGTTGGTGTGTTTAACAGTCTTGCTCCCTAAATATCGTTTTCCTGATGGCCATCGTACCAGAGCGAGTGGCGGGCGGGGAGATCCATCCGATTTCCTCTCCTATTCCTCACGTACATTTGACAGGGTCGGATTCAGCACTTCAGAAGAAGAGGGGGGCGATACCTAGCGGAATTAACACACACCTGAATTCTAGCTGACTCTTTAGCACAGTCCTCAGTTATTATTACCCAGTATTCACTTAAGTGATTTTTATGTCCATTACGTATATTTTGATTTTATTTGATTTTATTTGTTTTTATGATACGCAATCGCTGCTCGGGCGAAATATGAGAGGGAGCGTATTCCCTCCCTTCGACCCCCGACCCTCATCTAAATCAGTGTTTGTGTGTAATTAGCTTTTCTTCAGTAGGTAACGTTGAAACGCAATAGTCGTTCAGATTTCTACTCTCTCTCTCTCTCTCTCTCTCTCTCTCTCTCTCTCTCTCTCTCTCCACATACAGAATCCAGATAAAGCTATAATTCACTAACAAGAATAACTAATTAGAGTTTGCATCAATGATTCCCAATATTAAGGGCTTCACTTTACCCGACCACTGTTGCAGACACCAGAAACATGGACAAGATATTTAAACACGACCATAACACCCAAATATACAATTATGCAAACACGTGAGACAAGAAGTGCTTGTACCATTTCCGGAATGTTTATGTACTTTCCTTAATAATGCCGGAGTAAACACGGAGCACAGAGACTTGCAAGGGTTCGTGCCTCTAGGAAGTCAGTGTGGAGGCGAGGATGTCAACCCGGCGTGTGCGTGTGTATTTTGAACTAAAGAATGACTTCTCAGCGTGCAAGGGAGTCGTGTTGCACTTACTATCTTGACGCAGTGTGCTCGGAAGTGTTCTAAAGTGCCTGCTTGGTGAAATGAGGTGTTCTGATTATATTATTTAGTATATTAGCATGTGCAGGGGTGTATTTTCCAGTGCTTAGTCATGTTAAGTGTTAGAATAATTTTTAAAGAATTTTTTTGAAATTTATCTATCCTTTGGTGAAATAATTTGTACTACGAGAACTGAGAATTCCTGTTATTTATTGCACTAGCGTTCTGTAAGAAAAGTTAGGTATATGTAAAAATTAGGAGAATGTCAAGGTTGGAAGCCTGCATGCCCACTGAAAGAGACAATAGATGCCGAGATATCAGACAAGCAGTGACCCTGTGCAAGAGAGAGAGAGAGAGAGAAGGGAGTCAGCGTGAGTCAGCGAAACAAACAGGCTTTGATTTCACCCTTCTAGTAAGGCTGTAAGTGATCATCTCTCCCATTCACGAGCGCTGTACCACACAAGGGTAATTAAGCCTCCTGTACTACCCTTTCACTCCGACAAAATACTCTTAACTTCACTTCTTCCTGTATCCAGACGATATTATTCAGCTTTAGAGAGACATACCTGGCTGAAGGAGTTAAATAGTAGCTTCATAGGCAACTTAGCTTCACGACGTCCTTCTTAACGTTGAATAAATTGGTCTGGTGTAGTGTGACTAAATTAATATGAAAAATAAGTCATCGGATTGTAAGAGTTCAAGAAAAAGTAAGTCAAAGCAGCACACCTCATTGTTTGAGCAGCAACATGTTTGGACTACTTCGATCTTTAGAAACTACTCCTTATATCAGTGACATCGATCAGGAAGTATGTCATCATGATACTCTCTCTCTCTTTCTCTTCAAATTGGTAGTGCCTACCAGCCATGTCTCCAGTATCCATCAGAAAACATTTTCTCTCTCCTTGTAATCACTAAAGACAAATGTTCCCACCTTACACTCACATGTAAGGCAGACTCACACTGCCTCCAACCACTACATGTCTTTCAAGCATGCCATTGCTTCACCACACATGACTCTCTCTCTCTCTCTCTCTCTCTCTCTCTCTCTCTCTCTCTCTCTCCATACAGACTCCACACATTTACCCAACTGTCAACGGTATTTTACACCCTCTCGTTTACTAATAATAACATTGATGCTGGCGACACTGCGAGCCCCTCATGCAATGCTGTGGATAAGAAATGCAATATTCTGCTCAGTTTTTCTCTGGACACGAACATGACTTTCTGCTGTATGATGTTGCGTGAGTGTGTGTAGAACAGATCGCAACATACATGTTTATGTTTACGTAACTGTTACTTAATAATTTTCTAGTTTTGGGCGACAAAGAGTGTGATCATTTTGGAAAACAGAAGAGGAATGGTGTAACATCAGACTAAGAGCAATTTTGATTGCTGGCACTTATCCTGCGATGTATGGGAGGGGGATGCTGAAGGACAAAAAATCCCTCAGAGGACATCATTCTGCCAAACTCTTAATGTTATGAACAGGACATCAATCATTACGTGCACAAAGTGATGTGTGTCAGGGTTCGAAGTTTAGACGTACTAATAGGTGCATTCACACTCATTGGCAGTAATTAAAAAAAAAATATGTATTTCTTACGATTACTCTGAAAATACCTAGACCTAAGATTTTTATAAGGCTGTTTTTGATATCTGAGATCTGAACGAGGCAGAAGGATGATTAAATAAAAGGGATCTCCCCAACCATTCATCTATCCCACCTCCCCGCAATAAACAATGAATACAAAAATATGGTATTTAAGAAAAAATCAAAGAAACTTGACTAGAAAGACGAACAGAAGCTCAGTGTCATGAACAATATTCTGTAGAGGCAGCTCGTATCGTTGTTTGGATGTGAAGTTGTGTGTGTATGCGTGTATAATCCTGTATTTGTGCATGCTATGTAACTAATTGTAACTGCGTTTCTGTACGAATGTTACATTTTTGCGACATCATTATATTGTGGTCTCTGTTATGGAAATGTAATTAGATATATGGCAAAACTTCAGAAGACTGTTTAGAGGAATGAGAATTCGACAAAAAGTACGAGTAAGAGATGTGTATATAGCTCTTAGGACTCTCTAGGCGTAACAGATTTGGTAGGTTCTGTGGCAAGAGTTAGAGATTATCTCGAGTTAAAATGCTTAAGCCTCGGAGACTTAGTTGCTGTGCCCAGACTAACCCCACGTGATTTTACTCACCGCTGGGAAACCTTGCGTGGTGTTAAGATTTAGACCCGATTAAAACATCTTTTACATTCCATTCCTGCTATATCAGAATGAAATTATCCAGCTTGGAAGAGACATCTAGAACTTCAACAGCCCTTCATATGGGGGAGGCCTTTCGTTTTGAATATTATCGTTTACAGGTAGTAAGAGTAACAATAATATAGTCACCGTACTGATGGGGTGCAATGTTTTTTTTTTTTTTCAGTGTCATGTGTGTGGACGGGAGGGAAGGAGCGCGAATGAGCTTAGGTACTGTTAGGGTTACGTAAGGGTTGATTGATACCTCCATGGATGTATGATCTCCTCATGAGTAGTTTGGTAGGGGAAATAGATGCAAGGCTGTTGAGAAAAAGTTCAGCCTAAGAACATGAATTTTGTTAATGTTACTAATAACTTGAAGGGCTAAATACAATCTTCATAAACTCATTCACTACTTGAGGGGTCTCATATGACTAAAATTCTATGGTAGCACCAAAAATAAAACAAAAATTAATGTTCTCGAACTGAATGGATGAAGAACCGCAACAGACGGGAAAAATTGGGAAGTAAACCAGCTGTTCTTTCTAAATGACACAAAAATGTTTGCAGATCCGATGTAAGAATCCAGCACTGGGTGTCTAAATTTGAAAGGGATTTGTGAGTGTAGGAAAGTGGGAGGGAGTAAGTAGCCTATAGGGAGGCGGTAAATATAGCAGACACAGCACACAAGAAAGAGAGCATGGCTATATGATGGGGGGAGAAAAAAAGCACGTGGAATAATTTTGAGTATCTGGCACTGAAAACAGCACCACTCCAAATTCAGGAACTGGGATTATACTGACTGGGGATCTTAGCCAACATTCAGGATAATGTTAAGGCTCCACATCATATTAACTTTTATGAGAGATCGTTTGATCGTTTTGCTTCACGTTTTCTTTTTTCGCATAAAAATTCATTCTAGTCTGGTTGTGAAGTATATGATGGTTATATATGTGAAGGCAAAAAAGTATGTGATTTACTTTTCTGAACGCTTTAAGCTCAAGATTACTTATAGTTATGAAATATCACGCAGTAGACAAGGCAGAAGTAGGATGGGCATTGATGAATAAGTGGAAGGTAAAATATGTTTGTTCATGCTAGGATACATATGTTTGTTGGGATTTGTTAGCAAGACATTGCCGTTGCACTGAATCAGTTGGTCTCACATATGAAATAAGCAATTATCTTCGTCGAAGATTTCAGTTGCAGGCAAAACTTCATTTACACTCCCCTTAGCATAAATGACTGGGGTATTTCAATACCGCTTGAGCACCTGAATTTTCACTGAAGTTTGCAAGACCTTGTTGTTACATTTATGCAGTTGATCCGATTCTGCTGTATGAATGGTGGAGTGGGGGTTATGCACAGCTGTGATGATGGGTGTTGTACGGTTCGGGCGTGCGTATGGTTTAAATCGTTTTTCCAGCAACATTACCAATAACCACATCTAGTAAAAGAAAGCAAGCATGTGTGTCTCTCACTTAATTGGTCTCGTGTGGCAGTATTAAAAGAGAAGACTATTTTCTAGTCTACATATGCAAAGCAGAAGCCTACTCATCATGTATTGCGAGACAAAACATAGGTAACAATGACATTTCATACTGTCGATGACTCTCCTATGGCTCTCATCCATGTGGCCTAACAATATAGAGAATAGACAAATATCTGATTTCTGAGTGTCAAAAAAAAAAAAAAAAAACGGCAAGAAAGGAAGCAGTAGACGCTGAAGAGAGAAGGCTTTGGCAACACAGAAAATGTTGTGTTATAGTGGAGTAGTGTAAGGTTAGTTGCTAGGCTCTTGGTCCCACATCACACTCATGGCTGCATCTCCCATGATCAGCAGTAATCATCCACCTCAAACCTATGCTGAAAATCATGCACTGATTTCTGTATGAGTTTGTCTATAATACATCGTCATCGTTAGGAGTTCTGTCAGAATTACCGAACTGTCATTATACTTTCTATTATGAAAACTTATTGTTAATAACTATGAGTAATGGTGCCTTAGCTACGGTATAAACCGACTTCTTGTTTTTCTTAAACATTTTTGCTAATGTCAATCATTTGTTATGCCTTATTTGTTGCTTGACATTTTTTTTTTTTAATATATGATAATCATTCAGTCGCAATTCAAGTCTTATCTATGCAGTTTTATCTTATCTTGGTGTTATGGTATACATATGCAGTAAAAAAATGGATTGTTGGCGTTGCATAAACTTGAATGCAAACCTAAAAAGTCTGCCATTTCCTATACTATGGAGTGGTTCGGCAATGTGGAGCGAGTAAATATCGAGACTGCGTAGAAGTATATATGAGTATGAGGTGACTGGTAGGAAGAGAGGGGGAGACTGAAAATGAGATAAAAGTGAGATGTAAATGTGAGGAAGGTTGGTGTGTCGTGGAAATGAATGTTAAATAATGAGTAGAGACAGAACGCACTAATGTCGAGGTCGAGGCCACTCCTCACAGGATGCTCTGTTAAACTGACAGACAACTTACAGCACCACGTATTAGTTACTCTGCTCTTTCCCTCACAGGATGCATCATCAGGGAACATAATGACTGACACTTTGGGCTTTCACTTCTTCTCCAGCATTTTTACTCCCAAGTTTCAAATTCCTCCTCCGCCACCGTCCTCCACAAACAATATATTTGTCCCTCAATAGCCTCCTTCTCGTCAAGTGGGAGAAAACGGGTTCATCTCTTTCTTTTTCGACTTCACACATGTTCTTAACAGCTCTCAACGCAGGATTTAGTCTTTTCGGAACAGTTTTACAGGACCTCCACAAAGCCAGAGGCCATTCGTTACTTAAAGAACCCAATTTCATATCTCTAAATTTTCTTGCAATGTCCGTACAAGTCAACTATCATCAGTTACTTGTAAACTAATCAGACCAATGCATTTCTCCCTTGCTCTCACACCCCTGATATTATACATACATGCGTATATACATGCATACCTACCTTGACACACACACACACACACACATACACACACACATACACACACACACACACACACACACACACACACTATGAGACGATTGATTATTTAAGCATTAAAACTTTAGCTTTTATAACTAACCCT
Source organism: Birgus latro (assembly GCA_018397915.1). NCBI lineage: Eukaryota > Metazoa > Arthropoda > Malacostraca > Decapoda > Coenobitidae > Birgus > Birgus latro. Next base: position 7,616 of record JAGKTI010022809.1, read on the forward strand.
CAGCCAAATAAAGTCGTCTGTTGTTAGATGAAGTAGGGTAAAACAGCCGTCGCGACCATGTGGGAGTTAATGCAAAAATATATCACGATTTGGGAACGCAACTTGTAAGACCTTTCACACAATGGTGGACTGGGACTGAGGGTAAGAACAGTTTTTCTTAATTAACCTTCCAGCCAAGTAGTCAACCGGCCTTGAAGTGGTGAAGTGTTTACGAAGAAGAATAAGGCAAGACAAGGGTTGCCGTACGACAGACACAACACAGTGAAGATGAGAAAGAAAGAAACAAAAGCTGGGATGCCTGGGTGTACTGATGAGTCTTTGGTTCCCTTCCTAGGCACTTGTCTCTACACCGATCCCCTTCCTCCCCTGTCACTGTTCTGGTTTCCTCCCCATACTCCCTCCCTCCCTATCCCCTCCCTCACCTTCCTAAGTTCTTCTCCTCTCCCTCCCCTCCTTCTGCCCTTACCCCCTCTTCTCTTCTCTCACTATGTCTTTGTTCTCTTCCTCGTCCCCTCTCCCTGTCCCTGCCACTGTCATGCTTATCTGACTGTCACCGTATTCTCCCTCAGCTCCTATCACCTCCATTTCTCTTCCTCTCCCCCTGCCGTGTCCTTCTCCCTTCTTTTTCCTTTCCCTCGCTCTCTTTGTTCCGTCTATCCTGTTCTTATTTGCCTTCTCAATTATTTGATTTTTTGTATTATGTGGTTAGAGTCTATTTGTGATGATCTTTGAGAATAACTTGTATATAGCTCAGAACAGGTTAACTGATCGGGACTTTTTAAAATATTTCAAGTGTTCCCTCCTATGTATTAATATTATTACTACATTTTTCCAGGTTGTTTGGACTTTTCCTTCTCTGAGAAATTTCGTAAAGGGTTTTGATATTTTTTCCAGGCCAATAATTCCTGCATCTTTTATTAATTCTACTTTAATTCCATCTTGTTATGATACCCAACCTCTTCTTATACTTTTCGAATATGTTTTTGTCCCTTCTTTAGGTATAGCTGGATTTTCAATAGATACTGGTTTTCCTTCGACGAGTGGTCTGTCGTCTGAGTTGTATAGATGACCATAGAATTCTTCCACTGCTTTGATAATTTCTTCATTATATTATTTCACCATCTGGTTTCTTTAAAGCATACACATGACTTTTCCCTCTCCTTAGTATCCTCTTTGCCGTCTTTACGTTAGATCCGGATACTGAAGCTTTGTTTATTTTCTACATTTTGGATTCCCGCATATCCTGCTTTTTCATGTTTAGTTTCTTTGTTATTTTTACTGCTACTATTTTATCTCTAGAATTAATAGTTACGTTTCATTAGAGAGTTCATTAATCTTCGCTTTACTGCCTTCCCTCCTATTTAAAGTGCTGCTTTCTACAGTATCTTCGTGAAGTTTTCATTTATCTGGCCAACGTCAAGGTTTTCTTCATAGCTAAAGACTGAATTTCTCTTTCGGTTGCTGATACCAAATTGTTTCTCCCTATGACGCCAGTTAGTTTAGTTAGGATGCATTGGTCGGACGAAGTTATTCATTTATTTTCTGAAATTAATTTTCAGTTTACATTTATTCTATGATTGCTACCAATATTTGATGTACTGATTACTGCTATACCTTCACGATACCATGTCGGTTTGTAATCAGCCTCATTTTGTATGCCATCTGGAGATTCCCAAGTCCATTTTCTACATGTTCTCTTCTCAAAGAAGGTATTCATGAAATACTGCGACCGAATTTCTGGAAACTCTGCCAGAGCTTGACCTCTTTTATTTCTTGAGTCTTCACCATAATTCCCAACTGCATTCTCTCCTGCTACCTTTTCTCCCACATGAGCATTAAAACCATCCATGATCACAGTATGGTGTATAGCAAGCCTCTCCTTTGTCAATAGCTGGTTGTATATCTTAGTTAAAGTAAACAGCATCTCCTTCACTATAACTACTTGTTGGCCTATACTATTGAACTATCTTTAACCTATATCTATCATTTACTTTTATTGCGACAGCACCTACTTTTCCTTTTATTAAAAAAAAAATCTACAATTTTCATCTCAAGATGTTCGTTGACTAGCTACTCAGTGCTCTTTCTGCCTGCCCAAAGATTTACTTCTTCAGTATAATACATCTCTACCTCCAAAGGGGAGTAGGGTATGAGGTGGCCTGGCTGACCTCCTCTGTGCCCGCCTCATTCCTCTCTATCTATCTATATACCTAGGCTGCTTCCCCCAAGAACAGGTCAACACACTACCAATTAACTCATCCACTCATACACATTCATTCGCATCTTAGCCCTAAAGGGGAGAAGGGACAGATCCTCACCGCACCACACCGCACGAGGGTCAACTACTCAGTGCAGTCAGTGACATCCGCAGCAGGGCCTGACAGCAAAGCTGGTTTACCCCTGCCACATCATAATGGATCCAGCCCCTTACCTGCACCTGACCTGATCAGCTGATCAGACAAAATGCAGGAGAATATCCCCTCAGGGCTGCGTCATCATTTATTCATTCACAATTTCTCTCCATTCATTTCTATCACGCACAGCCACTCTTCCTTGCTCAACAGACAACCCTCTCGCATCCAACGCTCTCTTCACACTGTCCATCCATCCTATTCGTGGTCTTCCTCTCAGCCTTACACCTCTCACATCAGAGCTAGTTATCTTTTTCACCAATCGCTCATTATCCATTCTCTCCATATGCCCAAACCATCGCAACACCCTCTGTTCAACTCGATCAGCCATCTCCCGAACAATTCCAGTTCTCCTTCGCACTTCATCATTCCTCACTCGATCCATACACGTCACTCCACACATACTCCTCAGACACCTCATCTCCATTACATTCAAACTTTTCCCCTCTGCTACACCCATATTCCATGTTTCAGCCCCATATAACGCAGTCGGTACCACAACACCCTCATACAGCCTTCTCTTTACAGCCATTCTGAGTGAACGACATCCAAACACTTTTTTCATTCCTCCTAGCACCTTTCCAACTTCATTCATTCGAAACTTCACTTCTGCATCTATTCTTCCATCCGTAGCAACATGTGACCCTAAATACTTAAAACACTCAACCTACTCAAGCAACTCACCATTCAAAACTACATTCATCCTCCTACCATCTATCAACCTCGTACACTTCATTACTTTACTCTTATTCTCATTTATTTTCAGTTTCCTCCTTTCACACACCCTTCCAAACTCCTCTACCAACTGTCTCAATCTCTCCTCTGAATCAGCCACCAGTGGCCACTCCTTACGAGAATAGTGAACACATTCTTTCACAAAAGAATAGGGAGACAATGGACCCGGAGAGGTCCAAATGGGGAAACAAAGAATGAAATCGACTTTACTATAACAGATAAGACTAACACGGGGCTTCTTTTTTGTATTTTCAGTTAGTTGTTTTCCGGGGAGGGGCACTAACCCTCCGCCAACCCAAATGAGTTAGTTGAGAAGAGCATTTGAAGTCACATGGAGAGACAGACTGACAAATGAGGAGGTGAAGGACCTTGTGGTGTGGATGTGGATGAGATAGGAAGCGTTAGGAGAAACAGACTGAGGTGGTTTGGCCATGTGGAGACGATAGAGAGTGGGAGATTGACGAGAAGGGTGTATGTGAGTGAGGTCGAGGGGGGGAGAGGGAGGGGGAGGCCAAGGCTGAGAAGGAGGGATGGAGTGGAGAGGTATATTAGAGAGGGAGGTGTCAGCTGGGAGCAGAGCAATGAAATGGCAGGGGACAGGGAGACATGGAGGCGATTTGTTTGTGGCCACCCCTTACGGGATTAAGGTGTTTGGCAACAGACAGATAGATAGACTAACACGATCATCAATTTTATGGTAATCAACAATGTAGACATAGAAAGAGAAAAAAGAATGGTGGATGTTAAAAATAAAATACCCAATAAAAGTAAACAGAAAGAAGGCAGCCATTTAGTTAGAACTTACGAACAGATTTCAGGTTCCAAGTAATGCCAAGTGTGACATGGATGAGTTGAATGATAGACTAAGAAAAGTGCTAAGAGAATCAGCGGAGGTAACAGGGAAAACTAACACAACCAAAACCAACAAGTATTCGGAAAAGACAATCAAGCTCATGAAAAGAAGAAAGGAAATGAGAGTAAAAGATAACGAAGATGAAGTAGAACAAGCGGAATTAAATAAGCTTATCAACAAGAGACAGAGAAGAAAAAAGAAACATGGACCAGATCAAAGGCACGGTAAAAATGGAAACTGTCTGATGCACGTCCAAAGCAACAAATTTTATCTCTGAACGACAAAAATGGTGAAGTCATTAAATGTAGAGATAAGATGGTTAAGAAAGTTGAAGAATTTTACGAAGATCCGTATGAATCAAAGACAATAAAACCAATATCTAAGTTTTCAATTGACACAGGTGAAATACATGAGGTAACACCAGATAAAGTAAATACTTCTCTTTAAATTATGAGCAGGAGTAGGTGAGAATGAGGGCAAAAGAAGGAGTGTGTATTGTTGTGAGTAACAGATGGAAGGAGAATGTAAGAGAGTATGGACCAGTTGGCTCAAGGATTGTGTGGGTAAGATTGAAAGTTGGACTACAAATGTGGGCGATTGTATGCATGTATGCGCCAACACAAGATCGTGCAAGCAAAGTGAGAGAAGAGTTCTGGACAAATGTGGAAGTGTGCATGTAAAAGTTGAATGGAATGAGAGAGTGTTTTTGATTGGAGATATGAATGGAAAAGTAGGGGATGTGAAGGTGGGGTGTGCCTGCAGAGATGGATGAGAATGGCAGTGCTTTAGAGGACATTTGTGCCGGGAGAGGGTTGGTGATAGCTAATACCCTCTTCAGGCACAAAATGATCCATAGGTATAAGTGGCGAGTGATGAGAAGTTTGGGTGGTGTTCTGAATGAAAGGAAGGCAATGAATGATTGTGTGTGTGGATGAAAGGATGAGAAGGTGTGTAATGGATGCAAAAGTATATAGAGGTTGGGGCAGTGGACTTTCTGACCACCACCACTTAAAGTCCAAATGAAATGGAGAAATAGAACAAGGGATAGACAAGAGGAAGCAGTTCACACAAGGAGGGTGGAAAGGTTACAAAAGGATGGGAAAAAGGCTGATTATAAGAGGGAAGTGGAGGAGTGATTGGGTAAATATGGATTGGAGCAGATGGGAGACATGGAAGGTGTGTGCAAGATATTCACAGAAGAAATCTGTGCAGCATGTGAGGTGGTGTGTGGAGTGAAGAGAAGACGAAAGGGGATGCAGGGTACCGCATGGTGGAATGAAAAGGTGAGACAGGCTGTGGCACATGAGAAGAAAACAGAGAGTGAGTGGATGAGTAACAGGGGCATGGAAGAAGTTGAGAGATGGAAGAGAGAGTTATATGTAGAGAGGAAGAGAGAGGTGAAAAGATTAGTAAGTGAGAGTAAGAAGAGAGTGGATGAGGAATTTGGAAGGAATTTGGGTGTAAAGTGGAGGGAATGTAAGCTAATGTTCTGGAAAGAGGCAAAGGGAGTTAGACAGGGTGCCAAAGAAGTTAGTTGGGGAGTGAAAGATGAAAATGGTAGATTACTAGTGGAGAAGGGAGAAAAAGTGAGCAGATGGAGATAACACTTTAAGGAATTGTTGAACATAAAGAACGAAAGTAATGCGAGTATAAGTGGCTGGGGAATGGTTGGGAGAAGGAGGGATTTGAGAAGAGAGGAAGAAATCGGTAGGATGGAAGTTGTAGAAGCAATGAAGAACGTTAAAATGAGGAAAGCTCCAGGAATTGATGGAGTGTGTGGTGAAATGCTGAAGCATGGGGGAGAGATAGTAGTAGAATGGATGTGGAAGATGTGCAGATTGGCCTGGGAGGAAGGTAGAGTCCCGGAGGATTATGAGTTAGGTATATTTATTCCCCTGAACAAAGGAAATGGGGAAAAAGAAGAGTGTGATCATCATAGGGGCATTTGTGTTCTTAGTGTAATAGGAAAAGTATATGGTAGGATACTTGTTGACAGAGTTAGGGAAATAACATAAGAATTAGCTGGAGAACAACAGGGAGGATTTAGGAAGGGAAGAGGTTGTGTAGATCAGATATTCATTCTTAGATCTTAAGTGGAAAAGTTTCTAGAGAAGGAAAAGAAGTTGCATGTAACATTCATGGCTTGGAGAAAGCATATGGCAGGGTGGATAGACAAGGATTGTGGAAAGTATTAAGAATATATGGAGTAGATGGGAAGTTGTTGAAGGCCATGAAAAGTATGTATGAGGGTGCTAAGGCTGCAGTGCATGTGAATAGTGAACAAAGTGAATTTTTCTGTTTGAAGGTTGGATTGAAACAAGGATGTGTAATGTCTCCATGGTTGTTCAATCTGTATATGGATGGGGTTATAAATGAGATACAACGTAGGGCAGAGGATGTTGGAGCGGCCCAGTTGAGAGAGAGCAGTGTCTGGAAACTTCCTGTACTATTGTTTGCAGAAGATACTGTGTTTTTAAGTAAAGACGAAGGTGAGCTGCAAGGCTTGGTGGATGAGTTTGAGAGAGTGTGTAAGAAACGAAATCTAAAAGTGAATGTAGGGAAGAGTAAAGTTATGGTCTTTGAAAGAAGTGAAGTCAGTGAATGTACAGTGAGGTTGGATAAGGAGGAAATGGAAAATGTGAGTGCGTTTAAGTACTTGGGTAGTGTGATGAGTAAGGATGGAAGTTTAGAGGGTGAAGTGATTGAAAGGGTACAAAAAGGATGAATGGTGTCTGGTTCCTTGAAAGCAGTGATAAGAAACAGGGAAGTGATCATGGAAGTGATTAAGGTACCACATGACAGTACTGTGATACCAACTCTAACGTATGGATGTGAAGCTTGGAACAACAAGGAAGAAAGGTGTCTGGTCCTTGAAAGCAGTGATAAGAAACAGGGAAGTGAGCATGGAAGTGATAAAGTTACTACACGACGGTATTGTGATAACAACTGTAACGTATAGAAGTGAAGCTTGGACTTTGTTGGAGGGACAGAAGTCAAGAGTGAGAGCAGTGGAAATGGGTAATTTGAGAGGAGCATGTGGCGTCACATGGAGAGACAGACTGACAATTGAGGAAGTGAAGGAGCATGATGTGGATGTGATAGGAAGCGTTAGGAGAAACACACTGAGGTGACTTAGCCATTTGGAGAGGATGGAGAGTGAGAGACTGACGAGGAGAGTGTATGTGAGTGAGGCAGACGAGGGAGAGGGAGGGGGAGGCCAAGAATGAGATGGAAGGATGGAGAGTATATGAAATAAAGGGGTGTGAGCTGGGACCAGGGCAATGAAATGGCGGGGGACAGGACGACATGGAGACGATTTGCTTGTGGCCACCCGTTGCGGGATTAAGGCGTCTGGCAATAGATAGATAGATAGGTTGTCGGTTGTGGCCGAACAAACATACTGTATACACACAAGGAGCATTCACCTTCCTTCGTTCGCTAGCGGTTGTTCTCTTTCGTTCGCTAAGTGCGGACC
>JAGKTI010022810.1:0-15088 GCA_018397915.1 Birgus latro
GCACTCCTTAACTAAATGAAATCGTTCGATAACGGAACGAACTAGATCTGTGTTCACTGTATTTGCTTTACTCTACAAAAGGCACAGCCAAACTACATCGAAATATTATTTAATTTAGTTGTATGTCACTTATTAGTTAGGATTAGGGGAAGGAGACAGAAAGGGCGAAGAGCAGTTAATATTTCTCCACATGCTTTTAGAACCAGAGAGAAAGAGAGAGAGAGAGAGATGCATGGACTGCAGTCGGATGACAGAAGTCTACAAGCTGATAAATTATTTGTGAAATACCCACCCCAATCGGAGACCACGGAAGGGGTGGCGCAACACCCACCCCATGGAGGAACCACGGACCGCAACACCCAACCCAGGGGGAGGCCACAGGGAGGAGCATAGGGTGCGAAGGGCCCAGTCCAGATGGGCCTATGTCCCCCACTACCTTGCGCCCCTCTTCCCCTCAATGGAGCCAGACGAAAGAACGCTGCACCGGCAGACTACTTTCCAGCCGGGCCAGGATCAGGGTGGGACTTGTATTCACACAGTCCCAGGTAGCACCACAACGATGGCCACCGTCTGTGTCAGGGAGAAGTCGGCCACTGTACGCTTCTCAGTTATTACCCCATGCAGAACCACGACGATGGCCACTGTCCGCACTGTGGAAGGTTCGGCCACCATACGCCCTTCACTTGCAGCCTCCGCTGGGAACAGCACCATGGTGATGGCTACCATCCGCACCGGGGAGAGATCGGCCACTGAACGTCTCTTGGCTGTGACCCCAGAGAAGGGCAGAACCATGGCAACTGCCACCGTCAGCGCTGGCGAAGGAGTGGCCACCGTTCATCTTTTGTCTGCCACCTCCACAGGAAGCAGGACTGCGGCAACGGACAGCGCCCACTGTCCGTGCCGGGGAAGAGCCGGCCACCGTATGCCCTCCACCTGCTGTCCCAGGGGTTAGTGGAACCGCGGTGACGGCCACTGTCCGTGCTGGGGAGGGATTAGCCACCGTACGTCCCTCGTCAGCCATCCCTGTGATGTCCCTCATGGAGGACGTCCCTTGCTTACCTCAATCATCCAGAGGCTGAGCAGGACACACTTCTCCCTCTCCCCACAGAGGCAGTTCCCCGGCAGAGCTGAAGCTGGAGGAGACCTGGAGAGGCCCTATTGTGTGAGTCTGGGGATCTGTGCCCTGCAGCCAGCGCCCCGACGATGTCCCTCGCTGTCGGACTCCCGAAGGAAGGAATGCCTCATGCAGCCCCTGACGGCGGCTCTTCCCGAGCAAGACCACAGCCCTCAGTCACCCAGGGGCGCCCCCAGGACTCCGGGGTGTGACCTCCCAGCCCCATCGGCAAGCAGGCCTCCTCCAGGAGTGGAAGCAAACAAGTGCACCTGCTTGATCTGTTTAGCCCCAGTCCCGAGGGCCAATCTCGCCACAGAGGCCCCACTAGGTAAGGGCTTCCCTCCACGCCGCCCAGCAGCTCACTCCGGATGACTCGGTCCCTGGCAGTGGTCCCGTGCCTCCTGCGGGAGGGCACACCTGACGAGATCTCTCCCACACCTGGACGACACCTGTGAGAATCCCAAGTCCCGAGCAACCCAAACCAGAGTCCTCCACTCTTATTGTGCCATTTACCTGTACAGTGTATTGTTTTGATACTATGTTAAGTACTGTGTTGATTCTAAGGCAATATAATTGTAAGGTTGGTTGATCCAAGTTTTTATGCCCTGTTCCTCTAGTTGCTTGCTCTAGACCCGGTCTCGAAGGGAACCACAGATCAGTCGCTCGTGTTCAGAGGACAAGAAGTTGACCTCTGAACACGTAGCATAACAATTTGCATGTGTTTTTGTTTATCCGACTGTTTTTTTAGCTGTAATATTTGTGACATGAATAAAATATATTCTTGAAATATTCAGTGTACAGTATTTGGAGTCTCTAAATATGATGCTCAAATGACAGGTCTGCTGTCACAGTATGACAGCGCAGACTGCATTGGTGGTGCTGCACGGAGCTGGAGGACGCAGATTAAAACGAGTGACACTCCATATCAATATGAATGACTTGTAATCACTATAGACCAGCCTCTGGGAGGGTCAGGTGATAAACTACTATACCCTTGAAATAGAACATCGTCGTAGTTAATGGTTCAACTTTCTTAAACTCTGGATGGAGCACTTTAAAACAGTGTATTATATTTGCAGTTTTAATTACCATAATTATACATTTTCGTGGACACCGAAGTATGTAACATGTGATTATCTACTTGACTATTATGTACTCATTGTGGCCGAGGATGTCCTTGTCATTTTGTTCTAGCTGATTTCAGAGTATCCTTTTCGTCTTAGAAACCGCACCCCCCCCCATCCCCTCGTCGTGAGGAAGTTAGTGAATTTCTGCAGTTCGAAATGTGTCTTCTAAGGTTCACATTAACGCTTATAAACGACAGCAGTAGCATAATTACGTCAATTGTTTATGTACTATATGCTCACTGGTCCCATACGTATATTAAAAATGGTAATATTGACTCACTCTTGGTGAGGGTAACTCTAGGAATTTATTTCCACGAGAGTCAGAGCATTATATTTAGCTGAGACAGTTACTGGAGCCTGAGAGGATGAAGGACACTGATAAATACGAGAATGTGCAGACAAAAACTACGAAAATGAACCCATCGCTACGAACCTTTCCATTCGAAGCACTAAAGGAACAAATTGTTTTTCACCAATGTAAAGCCATGATGCAGATATCATGTAATGAGAATATTTAAGATCGGCAGTAAAGTCGACAGCGCTAGTTATTAAATTGTGTTCGATATTACAGAGTGACAGAGGCCATGACTCGACATACTGCAATGAAACTTAAAATGATATATAATGTTCAAAATGTAAACGATTTTTTTTTTTACTTATGTGAAGCACTTTAATAAGCAATCAGAAACGGTCATTACTGCAAAATCGGTATGTGAATTTTTAGCCTTCATTTAGGTAACTGTTTTAACATTCCTGCTTCACGTAATAATGCTGATTACTTCCAGGCTGGTATATAATAAGATGACTATGAGAAAATTAATCATGATCGCATTTGTGTGTGTGTGTGTGTGTGTGTGTGTAGACCAGAAACTGAGTATGTTAAAGCATTCACTTTTATTTCTGTTGCACCCACGTAGGAAGGAAGGAGTGAGAGCGCAGCCAAACACTCATTCACTCATTCAGGCAGCGTACTGGGGTGAAAGATGGGGTCCAAGCTTTTGGGATGTGTTCAGGGGCCAGGGATATTGGTGATGTGTCTAAAGTACGTCTGGGGTGTGTCTGGGGTGTATCTGAAGCGTGTGTGTTATGCATTTAGATGACTTCATTCATACCTAATGCTGGAGTTGCCATAAGTATGATGTAAAGGGGCAGGTTTGAGCACTGGGTGTGCGTCTGGGGCACGTATAAAGTGTGTTTAATGTTTTTTTTCTTAACAGAACAGTGGAAGGAAAAGCAAATGAATAAAAAAAAAAATCCATACAGCAGACTACTGGCATCCTTCATTCATAAAAAAATATGTAACAGTTGGACTTGAACAGCTGAAGGTTTAAGTCTGGGGGGAAACAACTCTGGGGAAGTGAGTTCTAGAGAGATGCAGTTAAGGAAATAAAAGAATTCTGATAGGCAGAAGTTCTGCAATATGGGTGTGTGACATTCCAGCCATGAATGCCACAAGAAGCCCGTGTAGCACGAGGGAATGGAGAGTAGGCTAGGTATGTCATATTAAGGTGATTTTCGAAAAATATTTACTTTCAATTTTGCAGGTCACTTTTAAGATGCATTTAGGTATGCAGATTAAAAATAAGAACTTGGATTTTCGATAAGATAAAAATTAGCTAGCGGGAAACGAATTTCAAATTTGAATAATAACTCATTTCATCAGTATACTCGACCATGTTTATTTAGGATAACAATAAGCACATAATAATATTCTACATAACGAAGAATGCTTGCAGCACAGCATATAGCTACTTGAACACAATCATAAAGTCATTTCTGCTCTTGAACACGGGCATCATGTCCCTGTGCTTTATCTGCGCTCTTATGAAGCCATCCCTCTTGACCCAGCCACACACAGAACTGGAAGCTATGGTGACCAGCTTAACAGCTCACTCACAGCTCTGGGTGTGAAGGGAGTAGCTGGGTACGACCAAAGGAGATTTCTTGATGTTTTCCAACTGTGACGAAGTGAGACTGCACGTGAAGATGGGCTCGGTCACCGCCTCCTTCTCCCAGTCGATCAGCTGGATGAGGCTGGTGGCTTGCAGGTTCACTATCGATGGTACCTTGTGCTCCCAGACTGCCTTGCTGCCACTACCATCTCCTCCCCTCAGATTGATGATCTTCTCCACAGCAAACTTTCTTTCGTCAGAATCGCATGAAGATAACAGTCATCAGGAGAGGCTCAGGGTTGGCCCACCAAGCCTCAGACAGTAGATAGGGTTTCGTGATAGCCTTCACCCTCTCGTCCTGCTGTCTCCAGACCTTGATTAGAGCGAGATGGCGAGGTCCGTTCTTGATGAGGTGTTTCACCTTGATAAGGTAAAACATGGGTAAGTACACCTGGGTCACCCAGGTGGCGAGGAGTCACAACACCTCTTCGTCGTGGGTGTTGAGGTCATGCTGACTCACGTACAGCATGAGGCACCGCATCGCGGCTGTCAGCCACCTGCTGTGGCAGAGATGGCCACACAGCATTGCCGATACTTCCGGCTCAAGCATGCCACAGACAACAGCATGCAGGATCTTCCAGGCTACGGAGCTATCTGTATCATCTTCCCTGCCACATCATCAGGAATCTCTACCAGAGGCTCAAGCAACTGTATGGGCTGGAATTCCTTTTTCTGCTCAAGGGAGTTCACTCCTGCCAGCATTTTACTTACTGCACCTTGCCACTCGTGACTTGATGAGGTAGAATCATCCAATTGTCCAACAAGATTCCGCCATGGAAGCACGTTGATATGCAAACAGCAGAATTCCCTGAACAGCCGGCAACCAACAGCCTCTCAACATGGTGGAGCATGCCTCCTTTATGGCCGCACATTTCAGCGGTAGTATCGCTACCGATCATCGCAATCGATGTATTGAGCCCTCTGTTCCTCATCCAGTCATAGAGGCCATTGGCGGCTTGCTTTGCTGGTTTTGCCATCCTGCACTATGGTTGTGGGGTGTAGTGTGTGGCATAGCTCCCGTTAAGTTCTTCTGTGCCCGTCATATGATTCTCTATTACTACTCTCTCGTGAAACTTCTTTGTCTCCTCATCTTGCTCCAGCACAAACGTATCATCTCGTCTTCCAATAACAAACACTCCTTTGACATCACTTCCAACTAACTGTTATTCGACCTCATCTGTCACTACTCGCATAATCTCTTGCTCTGAAAACTTTTTTGGTGTCGCAGCACAAATACTTCTTGCTTGCAGGCAAATGTCCACCCTGTATCAGATTTGATATGGCGCCATTGAAAATTGCCGCTATTGCAGCTGATGACACACCAAATCTCACAGAAAACTCCGCTGTTCCACTGATGTCGAGATAGTTTCTTCGACTTTCTTTCATTGTAACCCCTTGCTCTTTCCCAATTTTCTCTTCTACAGTTCTCATTTCAGTGTCCATACTCTGATCTTCTGCAGTAACATATTCATCAACGGTTGTGTCATCAACATAACATCTCTGAGTCATAAGCAACGAGTGTCTGTCTCTTTCTTCTCGCTGTTTTTGCATGGTCTCATCAGAAGTTTTTCTGCTTTGCCTGGCTGTCTGTTTGGCGTCCACGGGGCCTATCATGTAAGCAGATCTGCTACCCTGCTTTTCCCTTTGAGACCTAAACCATCGCAGATCTAAGTGAGGGAGCTTTTGCTCTCTGTCGCAGAAACAGAGACAGTGTGCCTCAGCCTGTTTACATGGAGTTGCTTCCTCACCACACAAAATCAAGAGAATCAAGCTTCTTTTCCCATTCTTCGTTCGCTGCTTTCTTCTTGCCCTTGCCTCCAGAAATGTCAGAAAAGGCATTCCATGCCCTTTTTAGCCTCTGAATCATTGACTTCTTTCCCATGATCACAGGTTCTTTGAAGAGCTGGTTGGACCTACTCCAGGCATCAGTCACTTTATCAGCCACAATTTCAAAAATTTGTTTCAGATGAATATTTCTTCTGTCATGATCATGGAGAATAATATTGGCCTGTTGGATGTCAGTACCTCTTCTTTGACAATCCCTGAGAGTTAGGACTTCTGTGAATATGAAGCTAGCAGGACCACCAAGATAGCTGCTCGGTGAATTAGCTGCTGACTGTCTGGTGTTCTTGACACCACAGCTAGACTCTTCCATCCGTTCTCTGTATGATGAAAATAATGCTAGCAGCAATAGTTATCAGATATACCCGTGGATAGATGCTTCCAGATCGATAGCAGTATTCTGTTATGTAAACAATTGAGTTACCACTCCAGTACAGAACTTACACTTTCCACAAGCAGTCAAACGGTTGAACAAAACAGTTGGCGAAATGGCAAATATATGTAATCCAACTAATTTTCAATGCAAGCACAAAAGGAGACAAGAATATAGCACGATTAAACTGCTGAAGTAATCAATACACAGCGACAATTCAGATTCGACGGATGGCATGTTTTGTCATATCTTCAAATGGGTTTCCCGGTAGCTAAATTGATTTTTTTTTTTCAACGATTTAATGATTGAAATGAGATCTACACATATGAATGCACAAAAAAGTGACCTGCTATCGCATGACGTACCCTAATGAAGAATTGGCACAATGGACGCAACTTCGTCTGAGCATTTGCCATAAAAATATTTGTAAAATAATGCTAGGGAGGCAACATTCCTTCTTACTTGTAAGGGAGATAGTATATTTATAATAGCAGGGTTATTAATAATTCCAACAGCTTTGTTCTGAATTTTATCCGGCTGTTTTAATGCAACCTTTCCACATCCATTCCACAAGTGTGAGCAACATTCAAGCTGAGAGCACACATGACTCATATATTATAGCTAACTGCTCGTCAGTGAGGAAGTACGGACTCTGCACAATAATCCAAGTTTCTTTGAGGCTGTTTTAGCAAGTTATCTGACACGAGAGATCCAGTGAGGGCACTGTTAAATGAGACAGAGAACTTCAGTACTTTTGGGGATGGGAATAATAGTAGCACTGAAGGTAATATACGAATCTGGCAATATCCATCTATTAGTAAATTGTATATATTTGGTTTTAGTAGCATTAAATGAGAAAAGGTTGTTTTGTCCCCATTCATTGATCACAGATAAGTCTTGATTTATGGAGATGATTGTACTAAGTTGAGAGTTAGAGATATTAGACTCTGTAAATGGGTGTTTGAGTGTGAATGAACTGTAAAGTGTTGAGTCATCTGCATATGATTGGATGGGATTGTGGGTGAGAGATAAGAGATGATTAATATGAACCAGGAACAGGGTTGGCACCAGAACTGATCCACGTGGCACACCAGCATTAACTGAATTGAAATTGGAAGATACATAATCTGCTTTTACTCTTATTTTTCTGTCACTGAAATATGAGGAAAGCAGAGGAACAAAAGACGTTAGTTCATAGCCCGGGAGTTTGGACAGTAGGAAACGGTGCCACACTTTGTCGAAAGCCTTAGAAATATCAAGGGCTATGACATGAGTTTCTTCATGTTGATCGATTGATTGGTGGATGGTATGAGTCACGAGACTGAGCATGTCAATGGTGGATCTTTTGTGGTGAAAACCATATTGTCTGTCACTAATTTAGTTGCTGGATTCAAGATGTTTAACAATGTGCTTTTAATTACAATTTCAAATACTTTACCAATAGAAGATATGACAGCTATTGGTCTGTAATCACAGGGGTCAGAGGATCTTCCATTCATTGGAACTGGGTGGATATTGGCTTCTTACCATGAATTAATGAATGAAGAAGTACGTATGCATAGTCTGAATAATTTAGCTAGAACAGAGGCAAGTTCTGGGGAACACTTTTTCAAAGCAACTGGGGGAATTCCATCTGGGCCTGGAGCTTTGTTGGTTGGTAAATTGTCTAGGATGGATTTTACATATCTTGTTTGTATTTTAAGATGAGCAATTTCGGAAGAATATTTATTGATAGGGTTAGGCATAGAACAGAGGAGTTAGTTGGAGAAGAACAAGGGGAATTTAAGAAGAGAAAAGGGTGTGTAGATCAGATATTTGTTCTAAGATGTTTAGTGGAGAAGTATCTAGAGAAGGGAAAGAAAGTCTATGCTGCCTTCATGGACTTAGAGAAAGCTCATGACAGAACAGATAGGTAAGGTATGTGGAAGGTATTAAGAATATATGGAGTGGAGGGGAAATTGTTGAGTGCTGTGAAGAGCATGTACGAAGGAGCTAGGGCTACTGTGCGAGTGGATCGTGAGCTGAGTGAGTTCTTTGATCTGAAAGTGGGACTGAAACAGGGTTGTGTGATGTTCATGGCTGTTTAATATATACATGGATGGGGTTGTAAAGGAGGTGCAAGGTAGGGTAGTGGATGTGGGGGTGGCTCTAATGAATGAGGGCGAGATGTGGAAGATTCCGGTGTCGTTGTTTGCTGATGATACAGTATTGCTGAGTGAAGATGAAGGGGAGTTGCAAGGTTTGGTGAATGAATTTGGGACAGTGTGTAAGAAGATGAATCTGAAAGTCAATGTGAACAAGAGTAAAGTTATGTTGTTTGAGAGCAATGAAGTCACAGAATGCACAGTGAGGTTGGATGGTAAGGATATGGAGAATTTGAGTGCATTCAAGTACTCGGACAGTGTGATGAGTATGGATGGAAGTTTTGGGGATGAAATACTTGAAAGTGTACAGCAGGGAATGAAGGTTGTTGGTTCATTAAAAGTGGTGATGAGAAATAAGGAGGTGAGTATGGAAGTCAAGAAGTCACTGCATGATAGTATCGTGATCCCTGCCCTGACGTATGGAAGAGAGGCATGGACCTTGCCAGAGGGTGACAAGTCAAGAGTGAGAGCAGTGGAAATGAGTTACTTGAGAGGAGTATGTGGAGTGACATGGAAGGACAGATTGACGAATGAAGAAGTGAAGGAACGTCGTGGGGTGGATGTTGATGTGGTTGAGATGATTAGGAGAAACACACTGAGGTGGTTTGGACATGTGGAGAGAATGGAGAATGAAAGACTGACTAAGAGGGTGTATATAGGTGGGGTGGAGGGAGGGAGAGGGAGGGGAAGGCCGAGGATGAGGTGGAGGGATGGAGTTGAGAGATATATGAGGGAGGAGGGAGTGAGGTGGGGGGAGGGTAGGCAAATGGTGGGTGACAGAGCAGCTTGGAGGCGTTTTGTCTGCGGCCACCCTTTCCGGGATTAGGGCGTCGGGCTATAGATAGATAAAATTTCGGAGGAGTCAAGTTCCAGCACTGGGATGTTCCAGCCGACTTCCTCCATGCTAGAATTTCTGACAAAAGTACTGGCAAAGATACTTGCTTTCCCACACAGGTCACTTGTAATGTTTCCATCTGGAAATTTTTAGTGGGGGATGGATAATGACTTTTTAAAGTTACTGAAAGAACTGAGAGTTGACCAGAATATTCTGTTGTCATTTGGGTTAAGTAGTTTTGATGCTTGATTTTGAAGAAAGTTTGATTTAGCGTGATTTATTACAGCTTTTGCATAGTTTCTAGCAATTTTAAATTGACAGAGTGATCCAGATGTTTTTTTTATTTTAAGTAAGAGTTATATGCTAATGACTTTTGGTCCGTTGCTCTGGCACAGTTGCTATAAAACCACTTTGGAGAGTTCGATCCTTTAGTGAACTGTTGACTTGGTATGAATATATCCAAACCAGCTAGTATTAAGTCATTAATGTGGGGCTGGGTAGAAGTGACATCACTAGAGAAGAAAGACTGCCATGGAATATCAGCATGATAATTTCTAAATCCATCCCAGTTTGCCCTATCAAAGTGCCATCGGGTCACCTTGACAGGTTCAGAACAAAGAGGTTTGGTGGGGTTAACTTATGAGGCTTTGATGATATTGTGGTCAGAGGATCCAAGTGGTGACAGTACTTCTACCCTGTATTGATCTGGATTATTTGTCAGTAATAGATCCAGGAGATGGGCGTTATGGTCAGGATTATCTGGTACTCTGGTTCCTTGATTTACCAAGTGCGTGAGATTAACCCGCCGAGTCCCAGCCGGTTTTTTACCCAGCCTACCCCCAGATCCCAACCAATTTTCGACTTTTTGTTTTTTGGCTGAAACCTTCGCTTTTGGTGAGAAACATCGAAAATTTATAGTGAAATCGCGATCCTGAGATGAAAAAATGTTGATACAGGTGTCACTCAACATTATGTTTTCCTTCTTTTTCAGAGTACCTGGCTAAGAAAACGAACTGTGGAAGGGTTGACTAATTCAAGCCACTTTAAATTACGTATTTATTTCATTTATTTGGTACGAATTTATGTGTAGTAAAAGTCTATAATGGTTTTCACACAATAATACTGTATAGGCGTTTATAAGCATTGTTCACTTACCCAAAACCCCAGTATATGGCACCTTCCTTAACGACATTACCACCTCATCACTTCTGTTTGTTTCTACCTCTGGCTTCGTTGTTTCTTTGTCCTCCACCTCAGGAATCACTTTCACCGTGAATTTCGTCATTAGAGAGACCGTGGGGCAAGATACCTTTACTGGCTAGGTTACTGCTAACAGGTGAATTGCCCAGTGTGGGAGGGAGGGTTAGGAAGGGAGGGTTAGGAAAGGCCAGGCAGTATCCCCACTTGACAGCAGGTAGAGGAAGGTCTCCCACATATGCCTACCAAAATCACCCGTGAATGTTGAAAAATGTGCACACAATGGGCCTTGCAACTGCGTGACATATGATGCACGTCGTTCGGTCTGCCCGCGGAAAAAAGTAGCGACGTGCATCGTACGTCGTTGGGACTCGGCGAGATAAACGATTCTGCAAACAGCTCGTAGTCTAGACCAGCATCATCAGTCCTGGTGGAATACAATAATCATTCAACATTAAGTACATTAAAATCACCCAAAATGGTCATTTCGGTGCTAAGGGCAAGGTTACGGTTACTCAACTGTGTGGATATGGAGTCAAATGCAATGGGTTCTGAAGTAGTATTGGGGGAGCGATAGACTGCACAGATATATCTGGTGGCAATAGACTGCACAGATATATTTGGCAACATTTAGATACTATAGTTTATAAAGTGAGTAATCGAAAATAAGTGAAGTGAAGTTAAAAACAGTGTCAATTGCATATTCAGATTTGATATAACAACAGGTACCGCCCTTGTTACGGAAGTTTGAGAGGAGATGGTAACCATGAAAACAAAATGGGGATACAGTAAACCCTCGATATAACAAACCCATTTATAGTCAACTTCGGATATAACAACCCACCATTTCCAAAGCAAAGGTCGCTATATCTGGCGGAAGTTCGCTCCGTGGCATGGTAAGTGCACTGTAACAGTACTACATTACATTACAGGCATTGTATTTATATGTACAACTACATAAAGGATGGTATTTACTGTACATGTACTGAATAACTACATAAACAATTGAATTCTCCACGTGAAACTTCATAGATTAAGTTGTGGCTGCGCACATAGGACTGAACATTCCACAGATATAGCAACCTTAGGTCTGGAATCCCTTAGCTAATAACTAGCATCGGATATAGCGAACTTTCGGATATTACGACTCACCCCTTCCCCCAATTAGTTCATTATATCGAGGGTTTACTGTATTTCGGTAGAGGGAGAGATTTGTCGTTCTGTGAGGAACAAGGCCAGAGGGGATATGGACTTTGGGGAAAAAATGAACTGAATTTAGATTGGTGCTGAGACCTCGGATGTTGCTGAAGAATAAGGCTGCACCTGCACTTCTCCACTAACGAGCATGAATGGAATCTGCAATAGTCGATGCCGGCACAGTCGCTTGATGGCAACAGGGAGGACCCTGTGCCTCCAGCCCTACCCTGCCAGTGGTGGCAATCCAATGCAAGAGAGAAGGAACAAAAGGCAAGGAGCCCGGAAACCGTTCCTTCCAAGAAAGAGAGAGAGGGAGAAGAAAAAAAACGAAAGACAGCCAAATTCAAGATCCATTCATTTCGAAATGCCTGGACACACTGCGTTTGAAAGACTGGAGATCATAGGAAGCAGGAAATACAGAAAAAGAGAGACAGTTCCAGAGCTGACCTGTTGCATAAATGAAAGACTGTGAGTAATGGTTAACTCTTGCATTAGAGAGTTGGACAGAATAGGGACGAGTTTGTTGCTAGACGGGTGCTACGTGCCCTTCGTAGAGGTGGAGGGATGCAAGCAGACAGTTCAGGGGAGCAGTGACCACTGGAGTAGCAACAGAAGAGAGATGAAGATGCAACAGTGCGGCGAAGAGACAGAGGTTGAAGGGAGCCAGTAAAAAGAGAAGAGTTAATGAGATGAAAAGTCTTTGACTCCAGGCTATTGAGAAGAGCTGTATGTGGGAAGCCTCCCCACACATGAGAGTTGTACTCTATACAGGGGCGAATAAAACCCGTGTATAAAGTCAACAACTGTGCAAGGGTAAAGAAAGTACAGAGTTGGTTTAGCACACCTAATCTCTTGGAAGCAGATTTTAAAAGAGATGTAATATGATCTTTCAAAGAAAAATCCCGAGAGAATTAAAACCCCATGTATGTTTAAGGATGATGCAGGATTGAGGTGGATATTATTAAACAGAGTGTACTCCTGTGGAAGATTATGTCAGGTTGGTAGGTGTAAGCACTGAGTCTTTGATGTATTAAAAACAAGATTTTTTTTTTAATCCAGTCAGAGATACGAGCCAAGTCAGACATTAGGTGTGCCATAGCCTCATCCCTTGTTTGTTGATGTAACTGCTGAGATGGATGTTGCGGGAACTACTCGTAAATGGGAAGGTGGAGGGTGGAATCATCAGCATATGAGTCATTGGCGAATAAAAGGAAGAGAGATGGTGATAGGGCAGAGCCCTGAGGAATACCACTGTTGATAGATCTAGAAGAACGGTGGCTGTCTACAACAGCACCTATAGAACGACCAGAATGGAAGCTATAGGTGAAAGCACAGATAGAAGGATAGAAGCCGTGAGAGGGCAGTCTGGAAATTAAAGATTGGGCGTCTAGTTAACCAAGTACATGCATCGTCCCAGAATAACTGTAAGTAAATATGTAACAGAGATTCCCGGTCCAGCAGCGATGGCAGCAACATCTCCTCCCGCGACGTCCTCGCCACCTGCTACAGCCTTCGACCCGTTGAGGGGGGCTAGTACATCAGCAGGTCTCCAGCCACCTCGGGCCCCCACCACCTCTGGCACCGTGAAATGGTACAACGTGAGGATGGGGTACGGATTCATTCGGCGCCGGGACACCGGTGCCGATGTATTTGTGCACCGTCTGAGGATCGATGTTACCAATTCACGGGGCCGGAAACGCCCGTTGCGCGAGGGAGAGGCTGTAGTGTTCAATCTCCTTCAGACACCGAAAGGTCCCGAGGCTGTTGACGTTACCGTGCCTCGAGGTGCAGCTGTGCAGGGCTCTGCTCCTGCACGGCGGCGCCCCTCAGCCTGGGATCGTCAGCCTAGGGACCCTCGATGCTCTGGGGAGATTGACGCCATAGCCACGGTGTGTATCACGACGGCTCGAGCATTTTGCGGTGGTGACAAGGCGGCGATGCGTGTTCTTCTCCCACAGATTTTTGAGAAGAACGGGCTTCCGCGCATTGTCATCCCGCAGTGCTTTGCCCGCGATTCATATACTGCCCCTCGTCAGGAGCGTCGCACCCCAAAACTGCAGCCTTCTAGACCCCGCCCAACACCGCGGGTCAGGCTCCAGCTCGATGCTCCCCTAAACCGAGCATCTGCTGCCACCGCCACTACCGTTGCTGCACCGCCCACCGAGACAGCCCAGCCAGCTCCTACTGTTGATTCCCTCTGCTCGCCGTCAGCAGCCGAGGAAAGGGCTCCTTCTCCCGTCCACTCCACTGACAGGGAAGAAGTGGACCTCCCGCCCTCGACTCCTCCACCTGCTGTTGATGGCGAGCCGAGGAGAAAGAAGAAAAAGAGGAAGGGGAAGAAAGGCGGGCCTCCACCACCGGTTGAGATGGAGACAGACCATCCCACGTCTCCTCCACCATCTCCACCGCCTGCCTCCACCACCACCGCTCCTCCACCTCCACCGCCTGCCTCCACCACTGCTGACCGCCGTCAGGAAGTCTTGGTCCGACTCCCTCCACTGAAAGAGGAAACTCGCGCCCATCTCGAGTCTCTCTCAGTGGATCAGATCTTTGAACAGCAAGATCGATACCATCAGGCCAATTTCTCTGACGTGACGGACTCCCTCTACCGCCTCCACGTATGCTGTCAGCAGTTCCACGACCGCCACACCGAGTGTCTGCTTGTGACAAGCGAGAGCCACGCCGACGATGTGGCCATTTTAGACTACGTCGTCCGCGCTATATTAAAACCACGGTCAACACTAGCTGAAGCTAGTTCACCTGCCTTCCATCTGCAGTTCACCCACTACGGGCTCTCCACCCTGAGCCCGTGCCACACCCGTGTGGCAAATCTTATCATCATCATCATCATGTAACAGAATGGCAGGTTACAGCATTGGGCTGTTGCTGTACAGAGATAGCCGGTGAGCCATAACGGTGTCACTGAGTTGCTTTACCCCTATTTTCTGGATGTTATTAGTCGATGAAACAGACACATGTGGACTCAACCTCCTTGTGTTATTGATCGAAGCAATCAATTATTATTATGATTTTCGTCATCTAAAATAGCAAAAATGGTCTAGAATAGTTGCTCGCCTCTATGGCGCAGATGAACTGAAGATATCTCAGAAAATGAGTGCTTGGCTTTAGTATGAAAAACCGACATCTTAATAAACAAAGGTTATCTTTATTTACCTGTCATTAACAGCATCGAAGCCTCAGGTGAATGGCATCTGGAAGATGAATACTACATCTTTCTTGTGATATCATATTTATATTATTGTAAATACTATTGCAAGTAAACGTAAATATAAAAAATGGTACGATT
>JAGKTI010022811.1:0-15088 GCA_018397915.1 Birgus latro
TCATGCCTAACCTGTTTTCATCATGCTGTATATGTGTTAAAAAATTAACCTACATGTTAATCATAATTTCCTGCTTGCAATTTAATTTTTCCATGTATGGTTCTTAAGTAAAACAGCAAGAAAAAAGGTGGAAGCAGTGAATTTCATGTCCGGTCCTAACCTAACCTAACCTATGGTTACCATAAAGATTTTCATGCCTAACCTATTTTCATCATGCTGTACATGCGTTAAAAAATTACACTAAATGTTAATCATAATTTCCTGCTTGCAATTTAATTTTTCCATGCATGATTCCTAAGTAAAACAGCTGGGAAAAAGGTGGAAGCAGTGAATTTCATGTCCGGTCCTAACCTAACATTGTGTTAATCATACTTTCCTGCTTTTAATTTAATTCTTTCATGCATGGTTATTAAGTGCACTAGCTAGGAAAAAGGTGGAAGCAGTGACTTTCATGTCTGGTCATAACCTAACCTAACCTAACCTAACCTAACATTTTTTCTGGTAGCAATTAACATCATTTACTATATTTGATGCTTTGTATCCAATAATTTAGTGCATAAAATGTGAGAAAAGATTATTTCCATGTCCGATACTTACTTATACCATGCTGGCAAGTTCTGAGCTCCAATGACTCACTCATCTCTAAAGTATCATTTTTTGGTTAAAATTCAATATATTTATGCTATATGTGCATTATTTATGTGAAAAGGGACCTAAATAAGTGCTATACATGTCCAGTAGGGAGGTAGGAAGGTAGTTTTCTGATTTAGGTTAGATTAGGTTAGGGTCATGAAAAACCAGTGCTGGAGCTTCAGGACAAATATCCGGACAAAACCAATATTCGGACATGCCTTTGGCTCTATTACATCGGATATTGGAGGGATTACTTATATAAATATAGTTATATACATATATTGAAATCCCTCCATTATCCGACATAATAAATACAAAGGCATGTCCGGATATTGGACATGTCCGGATATTGGACTTGTCCAGATATTGGACTTGTCCGGATACTGGACTTGTCCGGACATTGACCCTGAAGCTCCAGCACTGGTCATTCACGACCCTAACCCAACCTAACCTAAATCAGAAAACCACCTACCTATCTCCCTACTGGACATGCATAGCACTTATTTAAGTCCCCTTTCACATAAATAATGCACACAAAGCATGAATTAACTGAATTTTAACCAAAAAATGATGATTTAGAGGTGAGTAAGGCATAGGTGCTCACAAATTGCCAGCAAGTGTAAGTAAGTATCAGACATGGAAATCATTATGAAAATCATCATTTTTCACACTTTATCGTTTCGTTTTTTGAAGGCTGCAACATGCTTGCATGCGTCGGCCTATTTTGGATTGGAGCGTGTACCATTTTATGACCGGATGCCCTTCCTGATGTCTACCAATGACCCTTGGATGGATTCGATCCTCCGACCCTACGGCCAGAGCGGAGCGCTCTAACCCACTGAGCCATGGCTGCACTAAAATATGGGATACAAAGCTTCAAATAAATAAACTATTATCAGAAAAAGAGTTAGGTATGGCAAAGGTGTTCACTGTTCACCTAACCCAACCTAAATCAGAAAACCACCTACCTACCTCCCTCCCGGACATGCATAGCACTTAATTAAGACCCCATTCACATAAATAATTGGCACAAAGTATGAGTTAATCGAATTTTAACCCCAAAATGATGAATTTGAGGTGAGTAAGGCAGGGGTGTTCACAAGTTGGCAGGTTAGTGTAAGTAAGTATCGGACGTGGCTATCACTATGAAAATCATCATTTCTCATATCTAATGCACTAAAATATGGGATACAAACCATCAAATAAATAAATTATTACCAGAAAAAGAGTTAGGTATGGCAAAGGTGTTCACTGTTCACCAACAGCACCAGTCATTCTTGACCCTAACCTAACCTAAATCAGAAAACCACCTACCTACCTCCCTCCTGGACATGCATAGCACTGAAGACCCCATTCACATAAATAATTGGCACAAAGCATGAATTAATCAAAATTTAACCCAAAAATGATGAATTTGAGATGAGTAAGGCAGTTCACGAGTTGGCAGCTTAATGTAAATAAGTGTCGGACATGGCTATCACTATGAAAATCATCATTTCTCACATCTTATGCACTAAAATATGGGATACAAGGCATCAAATAAATAAATTGTTACCAGAAAAAGAGGTATGGCAAAGGTGTTCACTGTTCACCAACAGCACCGGTCATTCTTGACCCTAACCTAACCTAACATAAATCAGAAAACCACCTACCTACCTCCCTCCTGGACATGCATAGCACTTAATTAAGACCCCATTCACATAAATAATTGGCATAAAGCATGAATTAATCGAATTTTAACCCAAAAATGATGATTTTGAGGTGAGTAAGGCAGACATGATTATTACTGAGAAAATCACCTTTTCACAGCCTATGCACTCAAATATGGGACAAAGCATGAAGTAAATAAAATGTAACCAGAAAAATTATGATTTAGAGGTGTGCAGGGCAAAAATGTTCACCCGTTGACTAGATAATGGTATGTAAGACATGGTAATCTCTGAGAAAATCACCTCTTTCACAGCCTGTGCACTCAAATATGGGACACAAAGCATGAAGTAAATAAAATGTAACCAGAGAATGAGGATTTAGAAGTGATTATGGAAAATATTTAGCAGTTGACAATGTTTACTTACAGTCCATGATTGTTGTTTACCCTCATCTCTAAGGTTTTTACAGTGATCATAATTGCTCTTGAAGCATGTCCAGTAATCCAGTGTTTAACTACACTTAATCCTTAGCACTGTGACTTTTGATTATTTAAACAAGAACGAAAATACCGCAAACGATTGGACAGCCATCCACTGTTCACAGGAGTCGAGACAGAACTAGCAGGAGGGAGACTGAGCGGGAAGGGAGCTAGTCGGTGCGGGTGGGAAATTCAAACTGACGCGATCGGAGAGAATCGGATTTTTTTTTTTCTCCCAATTTGGGGGTTTTGGCCATCAGCCCACGATGTCCGAATAGTGAAGTGTCCGGAGATGGATGTCCGGATAGTAGAGGGATTACTGTATATATATTTATATATATATATATACATACAGTATGCGTGGAAAGTGTTGACGCCATCTTAAAAAAAAAAAAACATTCTTGTGGTTAGCAAGGAGAAACAAATAAATTAACACTCACCATTGAATTTAGTATTTACTGGCATTCCCCTTCACTTTTATTAAGGCGTCTGGGGAGACTGATGGCATAGTTTTGCAGAACAGACGGACTAAAACTGCTCCATAGCTACTTGACTGCAGCCTCAAGTTTAGGCAAAGATGATGTGTCCATACTACACAGCTGCCGCTTCATGTGAGCTCATAAATTCTCAATGGGATTGATATCTGGGCTGTTTCCGGGCCAATCTCGAATAAAGGGAACCTCACAGTCTGTTAGTCACTGTTTCACTGACTTTGCAACATGTGCAGGGGCAGAATCTTGCATAAATACTCTTGCCTTGGTTTTATCAAAAGAGTCACTTAAAACATCACATAAGATCTCCAAATAATTGTTCTGGTTCCCTTTCTCATTTGCAGGTAGAATTACCAACCTACCAACACCATAATATGTAAAGCAGCCCCAAGCCATGAGTGAGGCTGGGTATTTAACAAACTTGGAAGTGTACTTAGGATCCAGGGGGTCACTGCCTGGTTTCCGGTACACTCGTGATGAAGGGGTACCAGTGACAGTAAATGTTGACTCATCACTCCAAAGCACAGTTTTCCATTGCTCCTCACTCCAGGCAAGATATTTCTTACAAAAATTTACTCTCTTTTTCTTCTGAAGTGCAGTTAGCAGTGGTTTTTTACGAGCACAAAAACTCCTGTAGCCCAGATCGCCATGCAACAGCTGCTGCACACTTCTGACAGACACATCTGCCAGCAACTGTGGGTTCTTTTCTTTTAAATCCCGTGCTGTTAGCCTTGGATCCTTGCTAACTTGCCTTGAGATCAGCTGACGGGTCCTGAAGGTTGTCTTACGGGTCTCCCAGGCTTGGGAAGTGGAGTGGGAGGAATGGCCTCCCCAATGTCCTTGAACCGCTTCACCAGTCTCTGACCTGTCCTCAATCTAACACCATCTGATTTGCAATAAATGGGAGTTTGTGGCCAGCTTTGTATAAAGTAATCACTTCCACACGTTTGTCCTTGCTTGTGGTTACTTTAGGCATGATGAGAATGTGGTAGGTAACCAAATAACTGTGTTATTTGAGTCAAAACATGCCCTCATGGTGCATCACACACAGAGACAATCCTCCTCCTGTGGCTGCCTAAACATTACTGAGCCTGCTCCTGTGGTGCCAGACCTATCAAGCAGGGTTGCCAGCTCCCGTTGAAAAAGCGTCAGCTCATTTCGCATCACAGGGTAGGGTAGTATTGACCCTACTTCACTTAACTCGAAAAAGAATGACGTCGGCATAAAAACGTCAATACTTTCCGCGCCTACTGTATATATGCGAATGCCATTCTCATATCATCAAGCTGTGTATCCATGTTTTTGTACCTTCTCACTGATGTTGTCAGCTGGAGAGTTTGTAACTGATAATCACTCCTAGGTCCTTCTCCCTTTTTGATATGTGTAGGGATGATCTTCCTAACTTAATCCCAAGCTGGTCTTTTTTCACTTTTACCAAACTAAATTACCATATTTTGCAGCATATTAGATGCTGCAGTGTGAATGACGCACCCTAATTCTGGAAGGGCAGTTCTGAGAAAAAAAGTATGTCTTGATCAAGACTACAGAAAGGTTGCTTGATATGAGTATTTATCAATCAAATACACACTCACCTTTCAGAATCTCTATTCAGTATGGTAAATATGTCTTTGGATTATTTTTATGTAAAGAAGGGTACAAAACAAAGAAAACAAACAACTCCTTCCTTTCAAAGTGTTACTTCGTTCCATAAGACCATCTTAACACAGTATGAAGTCAACCTTACAGAATATCAATTCAGTACTGTGTATGACTTTGGTTTCCTTATTTTTATGTAAAATGGGGGTACAAGACAAGAAAGCAAACAACCCCTTTCATACAAAAAGTTACTTCGTAACCAGACGCCATCTTATCCCTATGTTTATGAAGTCCGAACTGTCCTATTCCTTTTGTACAACAATTTGAGGCTTAACGTTCATCTCCATTGAAGTACAATAAATATGTATCACTATATAGAGATAAGTATTATTTTTCATGATATGAGCTGAAAACAACAAAACTCAATAAAACCCGTTCTTTCATTCATTTAAGAAAATATACAGGCCACTAAATGCAGGAATACACTTTATCTCAAAATCAGATGCCTGCATGTACTATAAATATATTACAATCACATAATATACAAACAGATTTTCAAAAATAATTTACAAGGAACATTTACAGCATTTTATTTACCCTAAAAGTACCCCGTACTAGGCTGATTCGTGCCCCACACCTCTGGTGTTATGGTATTTTCCCACATTCGATCTTGATTAAGTATGATGTGAGACTACTGTAACTTACTCCTGATGGCTCATTACCTACACACAACACATTCACTTCCTAAAGTGAAAAACTATCCTTAAACAAACCAAATGAAATATGACACGAGTCTTTTCAGCCCAGCAAAATGCTCCTGAACATGACATAGTTGCCATCACTAATGATGCACTCTCCCTGGCCTCTGAATACCTCTACAATAATATTAATAACGTCCATCCATCCATCATCTAATCCTACGTTGCCCCACAGAGGAGCATAGGAGCACGGGGGTATAACAATAATAATCTATCTATCTATTGCCAGATGCCTCAATCCCGCACCGGGGTGACCACAAACAATCGCCTCCATGTCACTCTGTCCCCTGCCATTTCACTACCACGCTCCCAACTCACACCCCCCTCTCTCATATACCTCTCCACTCCATCCCTCCATCTCATCCTCGGCCTCCCCCTCCCTCTTGCCCCCTCCACCTCACTCACATACACTCTCCTCGTCAGTCTTTCACTCTCCATCCTCTCCACATGCCCAAACCACCTTAATGTGTTTCTCCTAACGCTTCCCATCATATCCTCAACCACACCACAACGCTCCTTCACTTCCTCATTTGTTAGTCTGTCTCTCCATGTGACTCCACATGCTCCTCTCAAATAACTCATTGCACATAACGGAGGTTATTCTCTCGGCCATGGAAGCATACATTCCTATCTCATATCCTCCGACTAATGCAAGAAACCCTTGGTTTGATCATGCTTGTTCTAATGCTGTCCACAACAAGGAGAGGACCTAAAAAAGGTACCAGAGCCAACCCACCCCTGAATCACATCTTTTTTATATTTCTGCCTGGAATCGTGCTAAGTCTGTTCTTCGCTCTGCTAAATATAATTTCATCCGTGCTAAATGTTCTCAACTCTCCAACTCGAATTCTTTTCGCTCCTTCTGGTACCTTGCCAAAAACTTTTCTAACAACTTTACCTCACCATCCTTCCCTCCTCTTTTTTACTCTGATGGCTCTGTAGCTATTTCTTCTACTGATAAAGGGGATCTCTTCGCTCAGACTTTCTCCTCAAATTCCACGTTAGATGATTCCGGTGCTGTTCCTCCATCACTTCCCCCTCTGACTTCCTCATGACTGACATTAAAATTTCTTCAACTGATGTATTTTCTGCCATCACTGGCCTCAATACTAACAAGGCATATGGACCTGATAAAAAGTCCCTCCTGTTGTCCTCAAAAACTGTGATTCTGTGCTTACACCCTGCATGGGTAAACTCTTTCGCCTTTGTCTATCAACTTGTACCTCTCCTTCTTGCTGGAAGTTTGCTCCCATTCAGCCAGTCCCAAAGAAGGGCGACCATTCCCAACCCTCTAACTATCGTCCAATTGCTTTAACATCCTGTGTCTCAAAAGTTTTCAAGTCAATTCTTAACAGAAAAATCTTAAAGCATCTTTCCTGTTACAACCTTCTTTCTCATCGTCAGAATGGGTTCCGTTAGAGACGCTCCACTGGCGATCTTCTCACCTACCTTTCAGACTCTTGGTCATCCTCCTTTCGGGACTTTGGCGAAAGCTTTGCCATTGCACTTGACATCTCAA
The DNA here is from genome assembly GCA_018397915.1 of Birgus latro. Taxonomy (NCBI): domain Eukaryota; kingdom Metazoa; phylum Arthropoda; class Malacostraca; order Decapoda; family Coenobitidae; genus Birgus; species Birgus latro. The sequence goes on from JAGKTI010022811.1 coordinate 7,126, forward strand.
AGGTTTTCGATCGAGTCTGGCATAAATCTTTAATTTCCAAACTGCCCTCTTACGGTTTCTATCCTTCTATCTGTGCCTTCATCTCCAGCTTCCTTTCTGGTCGTTCTATAGCCACAGTTGTAGACGGCCATCGTTCTTCTCCTAGACCTATCAACAGTGGTGTTCCTCAGGACTCTGTCCTATCACCAACTCTCTTCCTTTTATTCATCAATGACCTTCTAAGCTGTACATCCAACCCTATCCACTCATATGCTGATGATTCCACCCTTCACCTTTCCATTCAGTTTCCGCAATGTCCATCTCAGCAGTTACTTCAACAAAAAAGGGATGAAGCTATGGCACACCTAATGTCTGACTTGGCTCGTATCTCTGATTGAACTAAAAATAATTTTGTTATTTTTAATGCATCAAAAACTCAGTTCCTACACTTATCAACCCAACATAATCTTCCTCAGGATTACCCACTAATGTGTAATAATGTCCAGCTCAGTCCTGCATCATCCTTGAACATGCTTGGGGTTACATTCTCTCGGGATCTGTCTTGGAAAGAACATATTACATCTCTTGTGAAATCTGCTTCCAAGAGATTAAGTGTGCTAAGCCGACTCCGAACTTTCTTTACCCCTGCACAGTTGTTGACCTTGTACATGGGTTTTATTCGCCCGTGTATGGAGTACAACTCTCATGTGTGGGGAGGCTCCCCACATGCAGCTCATCTCAATAGGGTGGAGTCAATGGCTTTTTGTCTCATTAACTCTCCTCCTCTTACTGATTCCCTTCAACCTCTGTCTCTTCGCCGCAATGTTGCATCTTTATCTCTCTTCTATCGCTACTTCAACGGTTACTGTTCCTCCGAACTGTCTGCTTGCATCTCTCCACCTCTGTCCAACTCTCTAATGCAAGAGTTAATCGTTACTCCCAGTCCTTCATTTATGCAACTGGTCAACTCTGAAACTGTCTTCCTCTGTCTGTATTCCCTACTTCCTATGATCTCTAGTCTTTCAAACGCAGTGTGTCCAGGCATCTCGAAATGAATGGATCTTGAATTTGGCTCTCTTTTGTACTGTTTTTCCTTTTTCTTGGAAGGAACAGTATGCAGGCCCATGGCCTTTGTTCCTTCTTCCTTGCATAAAAAAACGAAAAAAAAAGCAACAACATAATCGAACAAACACCTCCAGCCAATCAGAATCTCATGGGGGACCAGTGTTGCCATACATGCCTGGCCAGATTACCTGGTATGAGGTATAGTGGTCATGTTAACTTCCAACTGGGTGAATGCTAGGCGTTAAACTTCTAAAATGATGTAATTTCAGGCAGTACTGTTTAATACTGCAACTGTTTTTCCTATTTTTCACTAACAGTAATATAAGACTCTTTCCTTCCATGATATTCTTGTCTCGATTTAAACAAAATATAAGAGGACGTGATGGGAAGCGTTAGGAGAAACACGTTAAGGTGGTTTGGGCATGTGGAGAGGATGGAGAGTGAAAGATTGACGAGGAGAGTGTATGTGAGTGAGGTGGAGGGGGCGAGAGGGAGGGGGAGGCCGAGGATGAGATGGAGGGATGGAGTGGAGAGGTATATGAGAGAGGGGGGTGTGAGTTGGGAGCGTGGTAGTGAAATGGCAGGGGACAGAGTGACATGGAGGCGATTTGTTTGTGGCCACCCCGTTCGGGATTGAGGCGTCTGGCAATAGAATAGATAGAGATAAGAGAAGCCAGCCTAACAAGGGTTATTGAATTTCCATATGGGGACAGATATTTGTTATAATGACTTAGCAGTCAAGCTAGCAAATATCAATATGATTTCCTTGCTAGTTAGTGAGTGGATGGCAAGTCAAGTGATCACAACTGCCTTTCTGAAGGTTAGCAGGGAGTTCAAAAGTGATCACACTAACTTACGACTGGGTGAATGCTAGGCACTAAATGGCAAAATTGCTGTAATTTCAGGCAGCATTGTTTAATGCTGCAACTTTCTCACATTTTTCACCAACAGTAAAATAAGACTGTTTCCTTCTATGATATTCTTGTCTCGAATGAAACAAAATACCAGAAAGAGAAGCTAGCCTAACAAAGGGACCATTGTTATAATAATTCTGCAGTCATGCTAGCCAACATCTCCAATATGATTCCTTTACTATAGTCATGGTGCGCGACTCTGAGGTTGTTATTATCGTACCCTGGCAACCTGCCCTTCAACAGTGCGTCCCAATTTGTATATAACATGAGACGCAAGTGATTCGTGTATAATATGTTCGTGTATAACAATATTCGTGTATAATATATTCACGCATAATAATATGATTCATGATATGATACGAAATCGGACGCACTCTTGAATGGTAGGTTGCCTGGGTACGATAATGACAACCTCAGAGTCGTGCGCCGCGACTATAGTTATTGAGTGGATGACAATCAAAGTGATCATGACTGCATTTCAGAGGGTTAGCAGGGAGTTCACCAGTGATCATGTTAGCCTGCTACAGTAGGGTGTATGCACGATGCTAAATTGCTAAACTGCTATACTGCTAAACGCCTAGACCGTCACATGGCCAGTTGTAAACAAACACTGAGTGTTCTGTATTTTAATGTGGGTGCTTCTAATTGTAAAATCTGAGTATATACAAAAGTGAATGTAACTTTTTACAATAAATCAAAGGTTTTTATACTCTAGAAAATACTTATGACTGCCAAGCAGTGAGATGATCATCTGTATAACAGATTCTTCTAAATGGAGCCAAGTGAACCTGTGGTCTTCAGGATGCATGGGGATATTTGAAGGTCATACCCCACAAAGTATGGTACATGACACTTGTCCACATTAAAGTCCATCTGCCATTTATTGCTCCATTCATTAAGCTTATTTAATTCTTCTTGCAGCTCTAGTAAGAAAGTAAGAATCTGTGTTAATAATTTTCCTTTGTATTATTGCATCATCCACAAACATATTAAGATAGCTTCCATTTCCAATGTTATTGTCTATGTCATTTATATATACTAAGAACATAATTGGTGCCAGCACTGAGCCCTGTGGAACTCTGCTAGTCACTTCCCTCCATGATGAGTAATTTCCCCTTAGTACAGTTCTCATTTCCCTTTTTCTGAGAAAATCCTGCATCTAACAGTTCAGGTTGCCTTAGATACCTACTTGATGGTACAGTTTCCATAAAAGTCTTTGGTGCAGTACTCTGTCAATTGCTTTCTTGAAATCTAAACAGATACTGTCCACCAAACCTTCTCTTTTCTGTAATGTTTATGTAAATCTATCATAGTAGCTTAACAGGTTAGTAACTGATTTTCTCTTTCCTAAGCCAAACTGCTTTTCTGTTATCATACTGTGTTCTTCTAGATGGTTTACCCAAACTCTTCTTATCAGCTTTCCTAATATCTTACTTACAACACTGGTCAGTGATACTGGTTGGTAGTTGAGTGGATTCTGTCTATTCCCTTTCTTAAGAGGAGAACAATGTTTACTTTCTTCCAAATATCAGGCAGTTTACCTTGATCTTAGGATTCCTTGAATAATAAATATCATGGTCTGATTAACTCTTCTGCACATTCATGTAGCACCCAACCTGAAATTCTGTCAGGACCATATGCTCTCCTTTGTCTGATTTACTTAACTCTTCCTGTACTTCTTTTTCTGATATTTGTGTATCTGGCAACAAGTGTGGGCATGCATGGTCCATATCATCTCTTTCAAAATTATTTTCTTTAGTGAAGTTTTTATTTAGTGCTTCACAAATATCTTTTGTGTACAGATGATGAGTAGTTGATCACTACTTACTTTTATTTATAATGTCTTCCTCAAACTGTCTTTTGGCTTCCCTCCTTATCCTTGTATAATCATTTCTTGCCTGTTTATAGCTGTTATTCAACAGCAAATCTCTCCTTTTTTTTTTTTTTTTTTTTTTTTTACTACATTCTGCACTAAACCACTTCTTTATTTTCATTTCTGCTTCTTTGTGCTAAGGGGTGTAATTTTGGACTCCTGTTTCATAAAAATCAGACAATCTTCTACACAGTACATAACATTTGAATCTTGTCCTCTAAGCCCCTTTTTCCAATCTATTTCTAAGAAGTACTTCTTCAGGTCGTGATAGTTGCCCTTTTTGTAGTTTAGACTCTTTTTGTAACTCTCATTACTGGTAACTGTCATATGCAATCCTGAAACTGAAAATTTAATACTGCATGGTTCCACTTGCCGAATGGAGGGTGATACATTACAGTATACAGTACTGTCAATATCATTTTCTTCCCTAGTAAATAAAAGATCTAGTACTGCTGGATCATCAAGTCCTCTTTTTCTGGTGTTTTCCTTTACATGTTGTGTTAGGAAAAGCTCCTACACAAGATCGAGGAGCTTTTGATCCCAACAGCTTTCATGATTTCTTACATCTAGAGTATTCCAAATGATATTTGTATTGACATCTCCAGTTAATATAATTCTTTCAGATTTCTCTACCATTCTATGTAGTAATGTTCTTAAACTCTGAATTGTACTTTCTGCCAAGTCTTCATATTTGCCTCTTTCCCAAGTGTTTGTTTTGGGTGGCATGTATAAATCTGCCACAATTAATTTCCCTTCAGATGTGTTAATCTCCCATGCAATCAGTTCTACCTGTGAGTGTATATCTATTTTTATTTCTTTGACTTGTAGATTTTTCTTTGTTAAGATTATAATTCCTCCTCCTTTTCTTAAATTTCTGTCTCTTCTCCATATACCGTATTCCTCTAAGCTTAGAGTATCGTTTAATATCTTTGGGGTTAATTTTGTTTCAGTTGGGCAAATAATTTGTGGTTCCTTTTCTTTGGCATAGTCTTTCGTCTCTAATAAGTCAGACACCATTCCACCTACATTAGAGTACATCAACTGAATCACCTTGTTTACATACTTGCCGTAGCTTGAGTCCACTGCCTTCGTTCTTTTTATTCCCTGTTGGTTTTGTACCACTTTTGTACCTGCAATCTTTACTTTGTAAAAAAAAATCACTCTTCCTCTGATCTTCCCTTGTTCTTTGATTTGGTTTTAGTATTCTCACTTCCTCTTGAGTTAGGGATCTTTTTATCCATACTTTTTTTAAATTACTCTTTTTCCATGAGTATGTTTGCATTTTTTACTATTTCATCCACAGTGTTCACACTCTGGAAGGTTACTTTCAGGGTCTTGACTTATTTCTCTCATATCTCCCTAGCCTTTTGTGTTCCTCTATGTCTTTATCACAGATTTCCTCTGATACTTCCTTCAATATGTTCATTATATTTGCCAACTTTTTGTCCCTTGAAATTTTGTGGTAGGTGGTGGCGACCATCATCCACTCACTTGATGTAGTGCTGCCTACTTCTTCCTTTATCATTTTTTTTTCTGTGCCTGCCCTCCTCTCTTCCTATTTCTCCCATTTTTCCTGTCACTACTTATTGCTTTTCTTTCCTTTACAGGTGGCTTTACATTGAGTGACAAGCCAAATGATTTCCTGTAAGCCAGGAAATCATTTACAACGCTGGGTGGTAACCATATAACCAAACCATACTTGCTCCCTACGTGTTGACTCCCTGTAAAACAAATAACTCCACCCCTTGCGGGATTATGGCATCTGGCAGTAGATAGATAGATAGATAGATAGATTTCTTCTTCATCTATACCAGTGATTATTATAGATCTGTTGATATTTGCTGAATCTTTGACCAATTTTGGGTTGTTTTTGATAATATCATTCACTTCCAACCTAATGTTTTTTTCTTCAACTTTTTGTTTCTAAGTTATTCCTTACTTTCATCATTTCAGCATATGTGGTTTCTACATTATCTTTATAACGTTGCATCACTTCGTTCACCTGGGTTATCTTCTCTTTAATATCACTGCTTTGGTCTATCAGACTGCTTGCTTGCATAACTTTCTCTGTATCATTTCTGAACTCCTCCATAATACTCTCATGGCTGACAACTGTACTTGCCATTTCACTAATTATCCTTCTGAGCCCACATCAACTGACAGTTCATCTGTTGTTGTGTCTTTTTTGTTTAATTCCTTTACTAATTTTTCATTTTCTTCCTTCTGCATGTGTAACTGCTTCTTAATTTCATCTACTTCACGTTGAAAAGTTTTCTCCAATTTGTTCATTTTCTCTACCAGATTGTTATATGTTTTCATTTCAACCAGTTCTTGATAGAAGTCTTCATCCTGTTTTCCATCTTTATCCCTTTTCTTAACTCCTTCCATATTCACTTTACTAAAGATGGTGCTCATCTTGTGGTTTTTCACTTTGAAAGGTCACTTCCACTTACAAGTACAGTAAGACCTCACTATAACGAACTAATTGGGGCCCAAACCATTTCGAAAAATGCAAAATTCTGATAAAAGTGACATGTGGACTTCCCCCTGCTAATACGGACTTTTTCCGATATATCAGACATTAGTCCGGATCACATGAACATTTTAAAACTGTTTTGACTAACTTTGCAGTACTGTATTGTGTTATAACTTCACTACTTTAATCAAATGGTATATCATTCATTCATTCAATATCCAATCTTATGTTGCCCCACACAGGAGCGTAGGAGCCCGGGGCTAGGCGAGTTGGTCCTGACATTTAAGATGAGAGTGACCAGTCTCACTCATCCATGAATGGCACTATGTGAGCAATAAACCTCAATCACCCCGCGGATGTAAACCTTCACTGGGTCAATCCGACTGGGAGCACCTCAATTACCCGCTGAACCACAAGGTGCCATAATTTGGTTATATGGTTACCACCCACCACAGTAAGTGGTTTCCTGGTGTACAGGAAACCATTTGGCTTGTTACTCAGTGTACAGTCACCCACAGGCAGAAGAATGAGGAAAGAATGAAGGCAAGAAAGACAGAAGAGGGAGTGTAAAGTTACCCGTAGGCAGAAGGACAAGGAAAGAATGAAGGAAAGAAAGACAGAAGAGGATTGAAGGAAAGAAGGATGGAGGAGAGAGCAGACACCCGAGAGCAGCACTACATCGAGTGAGTGGATGGTGAGTGCCCCCACCTACCACATATATTAATACTGTAATGTACACTGATAAACATGTCTTTTATCTACCTTATTGTGGTGAACATAGCTGAAGTGGTCAGACAGTCCAGACTGCTTCTGGCTTTATCGGACTTTTTACAATATACAGTAATCCCTCCACTACCTGATGTAATAGAGCCAAAGGCATGTCCGGACATTGGTCTTGTCCGAATACTGGCCCTGAAGCTCCAGCACCGGTCATTCTTGACCCTAACCTAACCTAACCTAAATCAGAAAACTACCTTCCTACCTCCCTACTGGACATGTACAGCACTTATTTAGGTCCCTTTTCACATAAATAATGCACACAAAGCATGAATTAATTGAATTTTAGCCAAAAAATGATGATTTAGAGGTAAGTAAGGCATAGGTGGCCAGAACTTGCCAGCATAGTACAGTATAAGTAAGTATCGGACATGGAAATCATCTTTTCTCACATTTTATACACTAAATTATTGGATACAAAGCATCAAATACAGTAAATGATGTAAATTGTTACCAGAAAAATGGTTAGGTTAGGTTAGGTTAGGTTAGGTTAGGTTAGGTTAGGACCGGACATGAAATTCACTGGCATTCACCTTTTTCACAGCTAGAGCACTAAAATAATTAACACAAAGCATGAATTAATTTAAATTTTACCCAAAAAGAATGAATTTGAGGGCTCAGCTGTTCACTGAGTTGGCAGCTTTGTTTAGGTACAGGACATGAAAATCATTGGCATTCACCTTTTTCACAGCTGGTGCACTTCAATACTAGTAGTAACCATGCATGAAAAAATTAAATTAAAAGCAGGAAATTATGATTGACAGAATGGTTAGGTTAGGTTAGGTCAGGTTAGGTTAGGTTAGGTTAGGTTATGACCGGACTTGAAATTCACAGGCATTCACCTTTTTCATAGCTGGTGCACTTAAAAACCATGCATGA
>JAGKTI010022812.1:0-13688 GCA_018397915.1 Birgus latro
TTCGTCGCGTCTGTGAAGTGATGCCAGCATGGTAGGTGAATGGGTGTGAAGTTTTCAACAGGGATGTTTTTAATTATTTCTCCCTCTATCCTGATTTGCTCTTTTATTGCTTTCTGGATCCTTCTTTACCCCATCCTTAGTGGGAAACAGAGGACGGGATGGTGATGATGATGATGATGAGGTAAGACAAACCTAGTGGCGCTGACATAGCGGGAAGGGAATGTTGCTGGCGATCTGAAAGCAGATGAACCATCGCACATGACTGTTCCAGACTTGAAGAGCTGGGCAGCTTCCGTTTTTGCACTGTTTTATGCACCATCACTGGACATTAACCATAGAGTCAGGCTCATCAATTAATATAACGGTCAATTTACTATTAATTTTCAAATGCATTGGAGTAAAAATATTTGAGAATCATACATAAGTTTAAGTAATAAAACAAACGTCAACATATTAAAAAGTTAACACCTACGAAAATTAGTTGAACACAATACTCAAGTAAATTTACTTTGCTACATTACAACTCTGGTTACAAGACTGATGAATAAGAATAAAGATAATTTTATTTATATTTTTTTTATTTTTTCAAAATCTTACATAGTACCAACGTTAGGCTTATTGGTCGGTAATGTGTTCCACATTTATTATCGTCCTCTTAAAATATAGGTGATATTTTAGTGAGCATCCGTTTATTATGTACTCTACGTTGAGCTCATTATTGATTGAATATTTTCGTAATAAAAAAAATGTCCATAACATTTACACACACACCGCGAGGTGATCTCTGACCTAGGTCAGTTATTTATTTGGGTCGATTTTCTGAGGATTTTTTTAATACATCATGTCCTGTTACTTTGCTTATAGATAACTTATCATCTGTTTCTGTAAAAACAGATTGTAGGATGGGAATGTTTATCAGTTTTCTATTGTGGAAACACTCTAAAAGAAGTAGTTCAATATTTTTCCTATTGTTTGATTATCATGGTCGAGATCCCCTCCCGAGTCTAGTGGAGGAACTATGCTATCCTTTTAAATTTTTCTTAATTATCACATATTGAAACAATTTGCATACTCTGCCGCTGTAATTTGAAATATTCGGTATTGTCATTGTGATTACCTGTACGTTTATATATTACATATTCACATCTGTTGTAACTGATGATTGCTTTAACATTCTTCGACCTCCAGGCTGGTTTATTTTGTGTGATAGTTTCTTTGGGAATTTCTCTGTATATTTTCTCTTTAGTCATCAATCACTTAGTGAATATATGCTTCGGTTCTTTGATGTTATCTACCTTTAGTAAAATAAGGCACTTGGTGTTTGCAGATTTATTTCTCATATTATCAGAATTAGATTCTAAAGGTTATTTATGCGGGTCTTACAGGTTATGTTAGATTGAAGTCTGATGATATTATGTGCATTGTTGCTAAAATTTTCACGAACGAACGTCACACAGATTTATTGGATCAATGTTGCTAGGGCAAGGTTGAGCATATTAATACCATACATTAGAGATTTCACTGCTTTACTCATACTCGTAGATGCATTCTCCACCATTTCCAACAACCTGTTCCCTTATTTATAAGCCCTTAAATTATTCCAGTAAATATTCTGATGATGAATATCCTCCCAAATAACGCCCTCATTGTCTTCCATGAGTGATTTTTTTGTCGTACAGTACTTTATAGTTTTCCTCATCTACCTTGGGTCGTCAATATACTGCACCGAAGAGAATAGGTTTGTCATTCTCTGTGAATATTCGATTTATAAAGGATCGTACATTTCAACGTTTACTTCACTAATCTGTAGTGAATTTATATGGTTTTTAATATATCGTAGAACATCTCCGCCGGTTATGTGCAGTCGCAATTTCTTAGATATTTGATACTGTTGCAGCAATAGTTCTCCAAATAGGTACTTGTAACGTGAGTTTAACCAGGATTCTGTAATCTTAATTATATTGGGATATTCAGCAGTTGGCTAAGTTGTTAATTCGCCTTGCTTTAGAAAAATGCTTTTCACATTCATTTACATAATATTCATGGTATGGCTGAATCTAGTAGGACTGTCAGACATGCTAAAATCAGCCCTGTTTGACCATTTAAATCGAAAGTCAATATGGCAAGACTCCTACGAGCCACTAATATGATGCTCCCACCCTCTCCAGAAATCACCTGACTGTCTTTTTGTACCTAAGGTGAGGTAAGACCTACCTGACTCGCCTGGTGATCTGATCTCACATCACTTATCCTACCACCATTGGTCTGAAAGACTTGATTGTCAGCAGCTACGCCATTAACTGTCCTTTTTTTTCTTTTTTTTCCCCAAGTCTCTCTTACCATCTAAAGCATGCTTAACTTTGTCGTCTAGAAGCTTACCTAACCTAGCATTTCCTTACCAATGGAGGGGAAGGCTGCCTCTACTTTGTAAACTCCTGTCATGACCAAACTTTTCCCAAGTATCTACCTTGCTTCATTCTGCACAGACCTTCCAGCCTACTACTGAATCTTATTCTACTAAGAGTCACAGAACCAACGTCAAATATTGGCAACAGAACACAGATCATCAATTTCCTGTGGCTTTTTTTTATCCTAATAAGTTTCCTATATTTCCAAAGTGTCTCCACTGCCCTGCCATAAGGTACAATATTACTTTATACCACAGTAACAAACAGGGATCCTCTGAGGAGTTGCTGACTGTCATCAACTCTCTCAGTCACTGTTTCCTACACCCAACAAAACAAAAAAATATTCCTCCTAGAAATCTTATTATAAAACTTTTTTTCTTGATGCCTAACCAACGAATCCCTGACAAGTATGAGGGTAGGTTTATCCTACACTTCATCTTCTAGAACCCGAAAACTATTCGTAATAAAGACACTCATATCAGTGTTACTTACCTTAGCATTGCGCCTTTCCGTGACATGGTGGATGCTATCAGCATCATCTTGCCTGGTCTCAACCTTAACTAGCCAAGTTTCTAAGTTGTCTACCTTGCTTGACATTTTTACTTCCATTTCCTCTACATACACTGATTTAGCACTCACCATTCCAGCCTCAGTTTCCAAGTCCTTTAGCCCAGGGGTTCTCAACCTGCGGTACGCGTACCCCCAGGGGTACGTGAGAGGAATTTGGGAGGTACGTGACAGGTTTCTCAAAATACTTCGGTTTTGAATAACTGCAAACCTGTTTGTAGAAAGTGGCCTAATGGGCTAGGCTAGATGTGTCCTCCACTAGAACCAGGACACTAAGTGACAACGTTAACGAGGAAACTTGTAGTTACGTCATTTGAAAGAAAGCTCTCGGACTACACTTGCCACACAACCTAGCAAACCCATAATACAGTAGTCACCCTTGCTCGTTTTCTATCGATCACGTCTCTCCTCACGCGTACCGAACAGGTACCAAAGTGAGATGCACTGTTCGCGTCTCACTGTCACACGTTGAGATCTGCTTCATGGTTTCCAGTGTGGTCTGATTTTTTTCCTCTAATTTGTCATGGATTTTGCTTGCGGCTACAAAGTCATGTGCCTACACTGCAGCCATAATAACTGGTAATGGTTTCATGGCCAAGTTTGTGGTTTTCAATTACGTGGGTAAAGGGTACGTGACCAATGCTGAAAGACTTCAAGGGGTGCATAAGATTAAAAAGGTTGAGAACCCCTGCTTTAGCCTGTCACTTGACACACTAATTGCCTCACTGTTTCTCCTAATTTCAAAAGTAAGCCTACTTGCTAACTCGCAAAACATCCAACATATATGCTCATCTTACTCTTCACAATGAAGTTTCTTATAAACTCCTTAGAACACAAGCAGCAGGAGAATCTTTGGGCAAACGCCACCTTAAGGTGGGCTTGCGTGAGCAGGTGAGAGGTAAGAGGGTGGAAAGGTGAGGTAGAAGTGACGTTTCTATAGCCATACTGCGGTGGCACCACATCAAAGAATCCTCCTTTGGCACTACAGTCTGCAACCAACGTCAGAACTTGCAGCCCATGTCACAAATACTAGCAATGTGCACCCGCCTCTTGCACTGGATTTGGTTGATACATTCTTAAACAATGTTTGTTTTTAGATACTAAATCTTCCTTTCTGCACATCAGGCAAAATAGTAGAATCCTTTCTTTTAGGTATTGCATAGGAAAGAATCTATAAACAGGTTCACTCATACTCCAGTGCTCTGCAACCAGTGTGGCGTGCTAAAGTGCTGTGCCACCTAAAGCTCCCGAATGTGCCGCTGCAAAACAGTTACATCATTTACAAATAATTAATGTTGTTATAAGTTAAAACAAAAGATAAATTAATATTCTTCTAATACGAACTACGCTACTTGCGAAACCGTCACAAGGAACTGTCCCAATCAAGTATGGGTTAAACGTTTTGGAGAGCAAGTGTGATTCATTCATTGTGGTGCACCATGGACCATGAGACGTTTGTGCTGTACATGTTGCAGCATTGGCCGCTGATGTGTTTCAGCGCTAGTAGTATGTGAGTTCTTCCTGACATTAAGCTATTTACTCGGAAGGAATATCGTAGTGGAAAACTTTAGCGTCATGCAGATCAGTGTGCCTTGGTTCATGATTCTTTTGCTTCAGCTGCTGAAGCATCTGACAGTTAATTCTCCTAGAAGACAAGAGAACTTGTGGATATGAAGAGTTATCGTTACCTCTGACTTCAATTGAGTAGAGTACCCTTAGCCATGGTCGTACTTGGTTAGAGCTGAGAAGAGAGTGCTCGTCTATCTCCGAGTGTGCCACCGTTGCCATGTGCAACAACATATTTGTTTTAATTAAACTTTTCAACATTTATACTTACAGGAAAAAAAGACAAAAAGGGATCGTATCTGTAGACACTAGGTGAGGAACTTCGTGTGGGTTTTTATATAGCAGATCAACGAGTAAAGAATTATGTTCCTCAAAACAGGCACACGTTTTCCCTTAATCATCAGTGAATATATCACATACATTTACTTTCTGGGAAAAAATATTAATTATTATTACAGAAAATTTTAATGAAATGATGTTATATTACTTGCTTTGGAAAAAAAAAGTTTTTAGTATATGTTTAAGTAAGAACTTGTCTGTGTAAAATTGCCCGAAATTATCATTTGAGTAAAAATATTATATGGGACATTCATCACATATGGAGTAAACAAATGTCTATCATTGCATGCACTAAAAATATTTTTTGTTTCAAAATTTTGCAGATTCCTTGAACACTAAAAATTTCAGTGTTACACTATACACATGCGCACGGTACTGTCTACTTAACGATTGTTGTTTCCTTTCATCATTTGTAAGCAAATATAAAAATAATATTATGTAGTTCTGGCACACATCAAGACAAATATTTCTTAAGTGTGCTGCAAGGGATCAGCAAATCGAACAGTGTGCCGTGAAGTAAAGATGGTTGCAGAACACTGCTCTAGTCAGCATTACGAATCAGCTGGTGAAAGTGCTGTAAAAGCCAACCAGTTCGCCTACTAATGTAAGCAAATGAACCCATCTGCAGAAAAAGCACAGTGTGTTTAACAGAGAAGAGCTAAGGCTGGAACGGCTTTTAGTGACGTGAATTAATGCACGTGGGTTTCAACTAGACAGCATAACTTTATCTCTCCAGCAACAGGTTGGCATGCACAGTCTACTCTCACTAAGCTCATAACCAATGGGAGGCACCGTAAATTCTGGCTTCACTCCCATAAGCTCCGTTCACTATGCTAATCATCACTGGGATGTGCCAGTACTCGTGATGACACGTTCATTGGCTCCTCCCACTCTGCAATAACCTAATGGGACGCGTCAAACCTCGTGACCTCACTGCACAAAGCCTCTCATATTATTTCATTATTTCCACTGACGGAAGGAGAGAGGCACACCAACCAAAACAGAATAAATCTGTCATTCAGTGAACGCAATGAGATGTGACCAGTACTGCTTTGGTAACACGAGCAGTTGTATAATGCTATAAAGGATAATCTTAAGGTCTAGTCACTGAACAATCTATATCATTCATATCATACACATATTATATCACTGTACGAGTATATACACACTAAGCATCTGTATCGTCTTAGTTAAACTTGCTGCAGTAGACTATATAAGTGAGCAGTTATGAAAAACACATTATAGTGGGAATCCCTAACTATTTTCGAGGTGTCCAACCCTGATTAAAATTCTTATTGTGGCTGTCGTCATGTGATTCGTCTTATCTAGTCTTGTTCTCTAAGTCCAGTGCAGTACGTATTAAGTACTGCCTGGTGGTTTTTCTTAGTTTTGAATGCATTTAACCACTTTAGATGACACACATGTTATTACCGAGGACATTATTGTTTGAACTGTGTGTGTGTGTGTGTGTGTGTGTGTGAGAGAGAGAGAGAGAGAGAGAGAGAGAGAGAGAGAGAGAGAGAGAGAGAGAGAGAGAGCGCACACGTTATCAAACCATTATTTACAATACTAGGTAAATGAATATTACAAACATCGTAACTGAACATCCAAAGCACAATTTGTGACCTAATTATCATCCGATTATTAAATATAATTAATCGTGGCTTTGAAGCGAAATGTTTGTCATGGTGTGTAATGAGGCTCAATCAACCACAAACAGCAGGTCCAGGCAGAGTGAGGTTGAGCATGAGGGAGATGGGCAGGGTAATGATAAATGTAATGTAAGGGTGTGGATGAGGGTGAAGGTGAGAATGATTAAGGGTGATGGTAAGGGTGACGGTGATGGAGAGGAAGAGGGTGAGAATGATGTAAAAGAAGAGGGTGAGGGTGATGGTTAGTGTGAGGTGAGGGTTAGGGTGATAGTGGGAGGTGAAGGTGAGGGTGATGGCTAGTGTGCGGTGATAGTGAGGATGATACTGAGGGTGAAGTAATGGTGATTGTTGGGGTGAGGTTGAAAGTAAGGATGATGGTGATGGAGTGGAGGAGGGTGAGGGTGATGGAAAGGAAGAGGGTGATGGAAAGGAAGAGGGTGATGGAGAGGAAGAGGTGATGGAAAGGAAGAGGGTGAAAGTGATGGTTAGTGTGAGGTGAGGGTTAGGGTGATAGTTACTGTGAGGTGAGGATGAGGGTGATGGTAAGTGTACGGTGATAGTGAGGATAATGCTGAGGGTGAGGATGAGCGTGTTGGATATTGTGAAGTAATGGTGATAGTGGGGTTAAGGGTGAAGGAAAGGGTGAGGGTTAAGGTTTGGGCGGTGTGAGGGTATGTTTGAGGATACTGGCGGCTCTCATTTGTCCTGTAATAATAGAATTGTGATAGAACATTGTAAACTAATATACAGTTAGGAGAAAACGATATATCCTAAAATCTTCCTACACTTCCCTGTAAAATATCCTTCTCTGTCCTCTAATCAGTAACCAAAAGTCAAAAGTGTATCTCAAGTAACGATTTACATCTCACATATCACTTCCTTTCCCCTGAAGGGAGGATGGTAAACTGTGAGAATGAGATAAATTCAGCCATCAGGCCACGGAGAGTATGGCCATATTATCCTTAGACAACAACAACAAAAACAGAAATTACGCTCTTCTATTTTATTCTGGGATCATCATTTGACTCTTTAGCTCAATTCATCGAAAAGACTAATTTAACTTAGTCACGGGTAGCCTAACCCTCACATTACCCTGTACATTTTACCTTCTGTTTCCCCTCTTACATTAAATTTCTCCGTTAAAGTAAAAGAAATATTCGTATAACGAGCAGCTAGTAGAAAATCTTATTCCGAGATGACTATCTGTGTGCGTGTGTGTGTGTGTGCGTGTGTGTGTGTGTGTGTGCGTGTGTGTGTGTGTTGCAGTCTCTTTCCTCCTCTCTTATTCTGCTGTTTCCTTCTCTCTTTTCATATGTTATCTTTTGCTTCCCTTTCTCCTTACCTCCTTCCACCTCTCCGCCCCTCTCCATCACTCCTTCCGTTGGCAAGGGTTCCCTCCATTTCCTTCTCCAACTCCTCTCCTTCTCTCTGCGTTTGACATTTTCCAGGCCTAACCAGTTATGTACTCAGTATGTTTGAGGATTTGCTTGTTTGCCGGCATAAAGGCACGATATTTCAGACACTTTTCAAGACTTATAGCTGACATTTGAAAAAAGAAAATGAACCTAATACTTTAATAAAACGCGCGCGCACATGTGTGTATGTGTGTGTGTATGTGTGTGTGTGTGTGTGTGTGTCAGGAGCGTGGCTAGGATATGAAAAGGTTAGAGACTTGAGTATAACACAGTTCAGTTATCATCCTCCCTTTATCTGTATGTATCTACATCTATCTCTTTACCTGTCTATCTGCTTACCCATTTATCAATCTGCCTATCTGTATCTATCAGTTTATCTGTGTGTCTGTCTATATCTTTTTATCTACCTATCTATCTGTGTGTGTGTGTGTGTGTGTGTGTGTGTGTGTGTGTGTGTGTGTGTGTTTTGATATTCACGAGTATTCACATGTTCAGGGAATGTGAATAGGTATAATAATATCATAGTCCTTACCGAGCTTTTGCAAATGATGACACTGCTGCCAATCTCGATGATCGCAGCTGTAGAGAGATAGGGAGGGATTTTAAGGAGAGAATTTTCGTTGTACTTGTCGTAGATGGCAGGAGAAAGATAAAGATGAGTCTGGGGTTTGATTGCAGTTTGCCTCTTGAAAGAGAGCATCTCACAAAAGCAGTACTGAGGTGAGAGAGGTTTACTGCTTGCTAACTCCACGCGCTCTTTCCTCCCTCTCCTCATCGGCTCCTCTCTCTTCTAACCCCTTCTGGCCTGTCTCTCCCATTTCCCCTGTATATGACTGGTTGTGTCACGCGTGACGGCATGTGCGTGGGAACCTTCTGAGACTATGGAAAGTTCCCATCCAGAGTCACACTGTGCTGTGTGTGAAATTCCTAGCTAGAGGATGTGCAAACGTATGGTATGTAGGAGGACGGCTGGGCCTTGATAGCAGGCTGTAAAGCCTATGCCCAGAGTCGGACACATAAAAAAAAAAAAACATTATTTCCTCTAGTCCTCTCGCTAGGCACGACTTTCTTCTAACCTCTATATTCCGTATATACGTTACTAGCTATTATGTAGTGTTTTATGATATTGTCCTGACATCGCTCTGTCATGCCTAGCTGGCGTACCTACGACAGCATGGAGTAACAAATTACGCAATATTGTAGAGACACAATAATACCGTAGAAACATAACACACTGTAATAATATATCTTTTGTAGAATATATGTAATGGAGTAAATACACGGTAATAAAACTGAATATAGAATATTGTATAACATATTGTAGTAATATAGTGGCACACACGTGTACGTACAACATATATGCATATATTTATGGAATGGTAATATTGTTAGGTCATTACATTACATATGGTGTTATGCCTACAGTAATGTCTAATATTACGCTTAACTTGTATGATGATTAAAGAACATAATTCACATAATTCTGGTAACACAGAATTGTACGAACCTTGTAGTTACATCGCATGAATGTAACTGTTACATAATTGTAGTTTTAATTGTAGTAATATTGTAGCTGTTACATAATTGTAGTTTTAAGTGAAGTAATATTGTAACTGTTACATAATTGCACTAATAACGTAGTTAATTGCAGTATCTGCAGTAATATTGTAGATAATTGTAGTAACTGTAGTAATATTGTAGTTATTGTAGTAACTGCAGTAATACTGTAGTTATTGTAGCACAAGTCGAGCAGGGCAGTACTCCCGAGGGGGATGGAAAGCTGATGACAGGGAGAGCTGGAGCTCCCGTTTCATCAGCCTTTGGGACTAGATCCTGATCATTTCCCTTTGCTGAACTTTTCAGTGTTTCAGTTACACGGAGAGTAGGTCAGCATGCTCTCCAATACAAGTTTCTCTAACTGTTTACACCATTCTACATGCACAGTACACACTACACCACCTTTTCAAAATTAAAGAATAATGGCAGTTTTTAACTATGCCTCGGAGTACCCAGGGGAGGGGGAAACATAAATGTCCCCATCATCCGCCCCTCCCCCGGTGATGACGCAACATGCCTGGAACCACTGTCTGACTCACTTCTTTATTTCTGCAACATTTGCAGCCTTTCTTCTAACGTACTTTCTGTGGAACACCACCTCTCCTCCTCTAAACCTCACCTTCTCTTCCTTTCTGAGACTCAGCTGTCTGAGGCAACTTACAGCAAATCCTCTTCTGTATCCTCCTACTTTCCCTATACTCATTTCAAAGCCAAAGGTGGCTGATGTGTATATGTACGCAACGACCTATCTTGCTCTCGTGTTCCTGAACTTGATTCTTCTGTATTCTTTACTCTCTGGCTCCAGCTCTCCTGCCATTCTCTGACTAAATATATCTGCATTGTTTACTTATCGCCTAATTGTACTGACTATGAAAAATTCTTCAACACTCTTACTTCTACGATGTAACACATTCTATCCATTTCTTTTTTCTCTGAAATCTCCATTCTAGGAGATTTCAGTGTTCATCACCACCTTTGGCTCTCCTCTCCTTTCACTGATCCACCTGGTGAACAAGCCTACACCTTTCTATCCCTAATGACCTAGAGCAGCTTGTAACAGCACCCTACCCGTATCCCTGACTGCCGTGGAGAGAGCTCCAACATACTTGACCTCTTCCTAACAACTAATCCTTCTGCTTACACTGTTAATCTTTTCTCTCCTATCCTATCACTCCAGTGTGGCCTGTGGACCCTCTAAAGAAACGTCGTTTGTAGCACTTTGGAGCTGCAGACTGGGAGGCCCTCAGGCAGTGCTTCTTTGATTTTCCCTGGAATGATTATTGCTTCCATGGCTGGGAGCCATCTGCGTGTGCTTACACATTACAGAGGTAATTCTTTCGGGCATGGAAATCTATATTTCCTTCTCATACCCTTTGTCTAATGCGAGAAAGCCTTGGTTTAACCCGTCACGTCCCGACCGATTTCCCACCTCTGACCCGCCCCCCAATCCCGACCAATTTGGATTTTTGTTTTCTCAAACATCCGCTTTTGGTGAGAAACAATCGATAATCACAAAGTAAGTGCTCACCTTGGTCCATAATTGGTCCAAACAGGTAAGCCCCCCCCTCACCAGGTACCGTATTCTGTCACTGACGTGTCTGGCTGTCACGTTTTCTATGGTAATTATGATTCTGGGAAACATCTCACAAAAGGTTTACATTTTTTGATTTGGAACTAATAAACATTTACAACAACAATGCAATGGTTTTCATAGAGAAATATAGGAAGAATAAGCGTTGTTCCATTGCACGGTCATAGCAAGTTAGGTCACACTGGTCACATATGATTCGCTAAGGTACTTGTTTCAGCAAACATATCATTTTTTCTACTTGCATAATACTGTCTCAATGACATTAGACAATTTTTCACTTTATGTAAATGTATTCACCTATTTACATTCCTTACGATGATATATAGCGTAGTGATAGTGCATATTTATGTAGCAAGCGCACTGCTATGACTGATCTTTCAACATACATTTCATTTTTTCAACTTGCATAGTAATGTTTCAATGACATTAGATCATTTTTCACGTTATGTAAATGTATTCACCTATTTACTTTCCTTACGATGATATTTAGCGTAATGATAGCGCTTATTTACGTAGCAAGCACAATTGCTATGACTCCTGTTTCAAGTTAGATTGTACAGTACTTCTCCATTTACAATATACTTTTCCACTAACATTACACCCGTTTCCACTTTTAACAACTCTTACCACATATTTACAAGACTTATTATTACACTGAGCATCTGAATATCGCATCGTTACGTAATGAGCAAAATCGCGAGGAATGATTCGACTTAGATTCTATTTCTCCACTTACATAATACTTTTCCCCTAACATTACACCCGTTTCCACTTTATACAACTCTTATCACATATGTATAGGCCTTATTATTACACTGAGCGTCTGATTATCGCATCTGTACATACTGAGCAAACTCGCGAGGAATGTCTTGACTTAGATTCTATTTCTCCACTTACTTAATACTTTTACACCCATTTCCACTTTATACAACTCTTATCACATATGTACAGGCCTTATTATTTACATTGAGCGTCTGAATATCGCATATTTACAGGAGATAGAACGTCATATTGCAATCACAGCATATAAAAAATGCCAAGGTGTGATACTCCCTAAAGCAAGGGTGAATGCATAACCCTATGTCGCACTCAACACACTCATACCTGGTGTCTTTTCTTTGAGTGCTTGGTCTAACTTTTGAGTTCCCGCACACATGACACCTACATTGGGGCCTAGGTCTGTTGGGCTGGGGAGGGATAGGCATGGGAAAGTGGCATGCTGTTATCCTCAGGGGAGTTTCTGCGGCAGCGGCAGGGTGGGGGCGGTGGTGGGGCCTTTCGACAGCATATTGGGCGATTATCTCCCTAGACAGCTCCCTCACAAACCCTTCAAAGGTCTCCTGAACTCCCGTTGTCATGGCGTGTAGGTGGTGGCAGTTCAGGACAGTGATGTCGAGCAGGTGGAAAAGAGCTTTTTGTACCACTTCATCGTGGTCCTGGCAAACTCCACAATGGAAATCATGGAGTCAGACTGGTCCACCTGCCTCATGTTGATATTCTAGTTAAGGACTGACTCCGGTTTCCAGATGTGGCACCTCCTCTCGCTGCGGTAATCCACAGAGTCTGTGCGGTGCATTAAGGGGCGGTGAACCATGGACAAGAGGCAAACTTCTCGGTTATGATTCCATACTGTTGCAAGGATGTTGTTTGCCTTGAAGAAGACAACCTCATTCTTGTCCAGTTTCCACCCAACCTTGACGATATGCCAGCGGTTTGCCTTAACCGTGCCACAGATTCCTGTGTCGTGCAGGTGAAGATAGCGAGCAAGAAGGGGGCTAGTGTACCAGTTATCCACGTATAGCACGTGACCACGATGAAGGTACTCTTCTATCATTGTCTTTACCACAGCCCCACAGAGTCCAATACTCGGATCTTCTATTATGTCTGTCTGTGCACTGGTGTACAAGACTATGTCTTGCACATAACCAGTCCTACAGTCACACATAACAAAGATCATGAAACCAAAATTGTGTCTTTTGCTGGGGATGTACTGTCGAAAAGAAATATTGCCTCTCCACAACATGAGACTCTCGTCTATGACAAGGTCTCTATAAGGATAGAAGGATGAACGGAACGTTTCCCGTAGGTGATCAAATACCAGCCTAATTCTCCTCATTCTATCTGTGTTATTTTCATTTGCAGGATCGTCGGCATCGTAAAAGTGGAGGCGGCTGAGAATTTGTTGGAATCGATTATGGCTCATTATCCTGCCCAAAAAAGTGTGTTGATGACAGGGTCCGTAGTCCAATAGGCCGGAATTTATCTTTTCCGTACAATACCCATCAAAAGAACTAATGCTAAAAATACGAACAGCTCTGCTAGGGAGGCAGGGTAATCATAGAGGAGGGAGTGTTTGATTCTGCTGCCCTGGCGTTCTCTCTCACGGTGCTACTTGCTTGCAAACAAGTTTGTCTGCTCCACTATGCACCCCACAAATTCCTCACCAAAGAACAGGTGGAAGAAATCCCCCCTGGTGGAGCGTGGGTGAATTCCTGGAGCAGTGCAGCCAGACCGCTACTCCTCAGTGAAGGGGTGAATGATGGGAGTAAAGTCACTCCCATCTTCCCAGTCCCATCTCACACTGGCGTCGCCC
>JAGKTI010022814.1:0-15087 GCA_018397915.1 Birgus latro
GCTCCATCCACGGCTCTTCGCTTACCTCTCTGGCAGGAGTGCTCAGCACTGCTTGGCCTCCTTCCTTGGCGAACTGAGGAGTGGTCGTGGCATGACTGTCTTACTTGATCTCGAGAAGGCGTTTGAACTTGCCAACCCGGATGCAGTACTGGCAGCCCTCGCAGCCAAGGGCATGGGTGGTCGCCTCCTCTCATGGGTGAGGGACTTCTTCCTCGACCGAGCTGCTTGTGTGTGATTCCAGGGCAAAATATCCCCCCCTTACCCACACGTCAATGGCACACCCCAGGGCAGTGTTCTCAGTCCTCTTTTATTTAATGTGTTGGTAGAGGAACTGCTCACTGTTGACTATGGTCAAGGGATTTCCCTACTGTTCTATGCAGATGACTTAGCATTGGTCTTCTCAGGGCGAAACTGCTATACCCAGGCACCAACTGCACTCGCCCGCCTTCATGACAAATGTTGCGAGCTTGGTCTAAAAATCAACTTTAACAAGACCAAATGCCTACCTTTCGGTCATCGCCACCCAGCGCATCCCCTCCTCCTTGGGGGTCAACGCCTTGCCTTTGTACGATTTCACCAGTACCTAGGCGTCTGGTTTGATAGCCATCTAAAGTTTGCCAGCCATGTGAGGTATGTACGGGAACGGGCGGCTACTCGCATCTCTGCCCTTAAAGCCCTTTCTAGCCGCAATATGGGTGCCTCGTCCAGCGTCCTGCAAACCTTTTACACTCACGCCATCCGATCCCTTGTGGATTATGGGGCTGTATGTCTCATTGGGATCTCAGAGTCGCTCCATCGTTCCCTGGAAGTGGTACAAAATACTGCCCTACGTGTGATGCTTGGGACACCACCATGGACCCGTCTTGTTAATCTTCGGGCTGAGAGTGGCTTCCCATCTCTGCAACATCGCATTTGGGCACAAACAGCAGCTGTTGCTGCTAAGCTATGCAGGCACCAGCCCCACCTTCCCATCTCTGTTCTCCTCCGGCGAACACTTGATCAGCCCCCGAATCCATGCCCTGGAGGTGATTGGATTCTCCTTGCCGCCAATTCAGTTCACAGACTTGATGCCGCTGATGCCGTCAGGGGTGGTCCTGATTTGCCTGACCCTGCCTATGCTCCAGCACCACCCTGGCTTCCTCCTGTGATTAGGAGTGTTGAGCCTACTGTGGCAATCCCAAGGGCCTCTCTTCCTGCTCTTCTTCAACAGGATGGATTGCGTCATATGGCGGCTCTCTACACTCCTGATGCTGCTGTCTATTATACAGATGGGTCTGTGGGTGTTGATGGGACTGCAGGCACTGCTTTTTTTTTTTATGAGTGGATTGAGTCCTGGCGTGTCACCTCTGGCGCTTCAGCCTACCAAACTGAGCTTGTTGCTATCCTTGGTTCTCTTCGCCATGCCGATCGCCACCTCCATCAGTGCATCATTATACATACAGACTCCCTCTCTTCTATACATGGCCTGCAGCAGCTCAATTTCACAGACAACAGGTTCCTACTTACCTCCATCCTGGCGGTTGTAACTACCATCGCCAGCCGGGGAGGTGAAATTTATCTACACTGGATTCCTGGACACATTGGAATTATGGGCAATGAGCGTGCTGATGCTGATGCTCACCTCGCCTGCACTCTCCCTATCATCACCTTTCCGTTACGACCTAGCTTATCTCGCATCTTGTGACGAGTAAATGACGCTGTCCACCGTCTTTCCCGGGAAGATCATCAATTCCAGGTATACGAAGGCTCTCGCTCTGCCACTTGGTATGCCATTGCTACAACCTACACACCTGTTGAAGTACCCACCGGCACACCCAATCACCTTCTTGTCAAGCTTTGCCGGTTGCGTCTGGGATATCCATGGTGACTGGTGGAAACCCGGAGCCGTGCCCTCACTGCTTCGGCATTAGTGCAACGCCTCTTTTACGTTATATTCTTGACTGTCCTGCAACATCTTGTCTTCGGCGTGGCCTTGGTGAGCAGCTTCTCAGGGATGACGACTATCGTTTGGCTGCAGAGACTATTGCTCGGGCACCTGCCTCCCCCACGTTAACCTGTAACCGTAAATCTTTGTACAGCTTTTCTCTGATGGGCTTTTGTTTTTGCCCATGTCCTCCCAGTGGGGAGGCAAATCTAAATCATCATCATCATCGTGCTTGTTGATCGAGCCATATAAAATAGCCTACTAACTTACCCCGCATTCCTGCTTTCTGTCATCGTGCATGGAGACAAAAACGAAAATAAATGACTTTCAACTATTCGCTGGTAATCTAACGGTAAATATCTCGTAAATGAAAATTACAGATTTTCATTGTCTACTGAAGGCCTTTTCAGTCTTATGCTACCAAAAATAATTGCTTACTACCACAGTAGAATTAAACCCCACAACTTATTCCTGACTGTCCTTGAGCGATTGATTATCGTAACTAACAAACTGATTCCTACAATTTTGAAACGTATAAGAACTTTGTCTCATACTTATTGTTTTCTATTACAGTTTTACATAATAGGTGTTATGCTGCGTGTTTTAGGGTGAGACTTCTCGTCCCTTATACACGGAGCCTGGATCGCGGTTCTCTTTCTAGACTGTTTTGGCCTCTATTAAGGCAATCTGAGAGAACAGAGCATAAAAAGGCAGGGCAACAACCTTACACGTATATTACCAACAAATTACAACTCTGACACAACATGAATACACACTTTACAGGAAAATAGCTATAACACACAGAGATAGACAGAACCAGGGGACTTGGGGACAGGAGAGGGCTGGGGCTGGTTGGCGGCCTGCATCAGGATGCCCCAGGTCGTCAGGACTCCTGGTGGCTGACTGGAGGCCTACCTGTGGAGTCTCGTCCGGGCATTATCAGAGGGCTGTGCAGGAGAGGGTGGGCCCTTCCACAGGAGTACAGGGAGG
Source organism: Birgus latro (assembly GCA_018397915.1). Classification (NCBI taxonomy): domain Eukaryota; kingdom Metazoa; phylum Arthropoda; class Malacostraca; order Decapoda; family Coenobitidae; genus Birgus; species Birgus latro. The sequence goes on from JAGKTI010022814.1 coordinate 2,915, forward strand.
GGAGAGGGGGGCCCCGGGCTTAAGGGCTGGGCCTGAACAGGGCCAGGAGGCGTGTTTGCCTGCGCTTACTCCGGGGGCATTGCTTGGGGCTGGAGAGGTCTCGCCCTAGGGTCCTAAGGACGTCTCAACTAGTCCCAGGGCTGCAGTCTCAGTGCTGGACCTCCGTCAGCTCTGGACTGCTGCAGCTCGGTGCAGCAGAGTCCGACAGGGACTGGGGTCGCCGGGGATGGAGGGAGGGGGCTAGGACTCCCAATACCAAGGGTCCTTGCCAGGCCTCCTTCAGCTGCTGGTCGAGGGCGAGGACGTCTCTGTGGGGAGAGAGGGTGAGGGCACTTTCCTGTGCCCCTTCTTTTAGCAGGGCGGCAGGGTGGCCGTCTCCTAGGTGCGGCGAGGTGGCCGTCACCTTCCCTCCTTTTATGGAGTTACAGCAAGGGCGGCCAGTGGCCGACTCCTCCCCGTGTGCGGCTAGGTGGCCGTCACCCCGTGTGTGTAAGCGTGACGAGGTGGCTGTCACTATCCTTCCTTTATGAAGTTAGAGCGAGGGTGGCTATTGGCCGTGTCCTCCCCGTGTGCGGCTAGGTGGCCATCACCCGGTGTGAGTGAGTGTGGCGAGGTGGCCATCACCCGGTGTGAGTGAGTGCGGTGAGGTGGCCATCACCCGGTGTGAGTGAGTGCGGTGAGGTGGCCATCACTCTACCTTCCTTCATGGAGTTAGAGCAAGGGCGGCTTGGAGTCGTGTCCTCCCCGTGTGTGGCTAGGTGGCCATCACCCAGTGTGAGAAAGTGCAGCAAGGTGGCCGTCACTATACTTCTTTTCAAGGAGTTAGAGCAAGGGCAGCAGTTGGCCGTCTCATCCCCGTGTGCGGCTAGGAGGCCATCATCCAGTGTGAGTACGTGCGGCTTTTAAGGAGTTAGAGCAAGGGCAGCAGTTGGCCGTCTCCTCCCCGTGTGCGGCTAGGTGGCCATCATCCGGTGTGAGTACGTGCGGCAGGGTGGCCGTCACCCGGTGTGAGTACTTGCGGCGAGGTGGCCATCACTATACCTCCTTTTATGGAGTTATAGCGAGGGCGGCTGTTGGCCGTCTCTTCTCCATGTGAGGCTAGGTGGCCATCACCCGGTATGAGCACATGCAGCAAGGTGGCTGTCACTCTACCTCCTTTTATGGAGTTATAGCGAGGGCAGCAGTTGGCCGTCTCCTCCCCATGTGTGGCTAGATGGCCATCACCCGGTGTGAGTACGTGCGGCAAGGTGACCGTCACTCTTCCTCCTTTTATGGAGTTATAGCGAGGGCGGTGAGGTGGCCATCTTCTCCCCGTATGCGGCAAGGTGGCCGTCACCCGGCAAGGTGGCCGTCACCCGGTATGGATGAGGGAGGGAAGCAGCAGGTGGGCAGCTAGTGACCGTCTTTGGAATGCTGTCTGGGCCTGTAGGAGTAGCCCCACCATGAACCTGGCAATGGCTGGTACGGCGGAGGTGTAATGCACTGTTACTGCTACCTGCACAGTGGCTTGCCTGAGCGTGAGAGGGGCATGCGGGAGAGGTACAGGTGTGCCTGTTTTGAGCGGAGCACGTGCCACTCACTTCCGCTCCCTGGGTATCTCCTCCTGGGGTCGGTGGCTGGCCCAGGTGAGGTTTAGGGGGAGCTTCGCTATTCTGTATTTCACTTGTATCCTGCATTTCACCACCGTCGACATAAAAAAATCATGTCCCCGTGCCTGGAGGTAGTATGTATAGGTGGTGGTGGTTTGGTGTTGAGGTGTGAGGTGTTGCAGGAGGGATGTTCAGTGGGTGGTGAAATAGTTCAGTTGGTGGTCTGGGCTGACAGTGATGTAAGGTGTGGAGGGTTGGGGTGACTCCTGAAGGAGGCGCTGCAGGTGAGACATTCTGCGAACACGCCTTTTCTTGCCTGTAATTCGGATCCAGGTGACATGGCGGATCTTCATGGTTGTGGATGGTGACATGAGGGCTGGCATTTTGTGTCGGTGGTTGGCGGTAGCGAAATCCCTTGGAAGTGCAGGTGGCTTGGTTGCCGGCAGGGCATGGTGAATGCGGAACAGTACTTGCTTGGTGTTGGGCAGTTTCAGGGTGGTGGGTGGTGAGGGGGAGGGGTTGGTGTTCAATCGTTGAGGTAGGCGTGAGAGTCGCCCAGAACGGGTGATGGAGGTGGTGAGTGTGGGCGTGGGTGGGGACGGAGGTGGTGGGGTGCGGGGTGTGGAGTGTTTGTTGCGGGTGGCTGGGGGTGGTGGGGAAGGTGGAATTGGTGGGGTGGCGGGGGTGGGGGAGGGTTGAGCTGGGGAAATGTGGCATGGAGGGGAGGGCGCGGTTGTTCCGGAGGTGCGAGGTGAAGCTGGCATGGTGGCGTGAGTGATGGTGGTGGATCAAGGCTTGTGAGTCGGGAGAGGTAGCACGAGTGTGTAAGTGAGGTGATGCGGTGTTGGAAGAGGTGGAAGTGGAGGGAGACGAGCGGGGTGAGGGGGTAGTAGGTGAGGAGGAGGGGAGGGGTGAAGATGTGGAAGAGGGGGAGGAGGTAAGGTAGAAGGAATAGGAATCGGCGGATGAAATATGGGAGGAGAGAGGGACGATGCAGCTGTGGAGCTGGGGGACGTAGGTGGGGAAGCGGGCGGCATTTTGTTCGAGGTATACGGTCTGACGTATCGATTACGATATGTACGTGGGGTGTTGTTGTAGTCAATGGTGACTTGGTACGGGTTGGGGATGTTGGGGATGTAGAGGCCCATGAATCGTGGGGTGAGTTTGGGTGGGGTTGGCAGTCGTACCCATAATGGTATCTCCAGGCTTGTAAGGGTTGGTGGGGTGGGTGTCAGGTGCGAGGTCTTGTAGTAGTAGTAGTAGTAGTTTTTCCCTAGGCAGTCTGGCCGAACAGCTCCGAGTCCCTAAGGAAGGCCATGGCAGAGACCGGGCTTTCCCACAGAGCTCTCAGGGAATGTATGTTGTGTTGCTGGTGCAGGTGACTGTGTGCAATGCAGTCTTTCATGATGTGCTTAATAGTATGGGGTGCTGTGTTACATCCTGGACAGGCGTCAGCGACGGTGTTGTCCAGCCTCTTCTGGTAACTCAAGAGGGCTGGATAATGCCCACATCTCAGCCTGCCCAGGTGGACCCTGTCTTCACGGGGTAGATAAGATTCAGAAGGATGGATATCAGGAGGCCGTGCATGCAAGCTGTGTGTTGTCTTTGAGTGACTGAATGGAACGGCGAGTGATTTGAGTATGAATATGCTTCTGGAAGCTGGTCTGAGGTGGGCAGGGGGGAAGAGATGATAGTATTTGTGTATGATATCGTGTGCTGGGTGTTGTTTTGATGTTCCTTGGTGTGTGTGGATGTGCTGCCATGTGGTGTAGTGGATGTTGTGGGTTTGTGGAGGCTGCAGCGAGAGTTTGGGTGCCTCTCATGTCTAGATAATCCTTGACTTTGAGGACTCTGGTTTCTTGGTGTAGGTGGTCTGTAGGTGTAGAAGCTGTGCAGCCTGTGATTATTTTTAAGGCCTTGTTTTGTATAGTCTGAAGAGTGTTGTAGTGTGTTTTAGTGAGGTTAGGAGCTCAAGCAGGGCTTGCATAATTTATCACTGAACGTATATATTGTTTGTATATTGTGGTGGTGGTTTTGTAATGAAGGAAAATTATTGTAATGTCCCCTTATTCAAATGATCATTTTTATTGAAAGTTACCGCTTTCTGAGAGACAAAGAGGCCGCATTACGTCATGTTCATCCGCATTAAGTAGTCACCTGTGTATGTAGTATCATACATTTAAAATAGTGTAACATAGATTTTTGCATCAACTGTGATACTAGCGAACAGAGTTAGTTTAGAAATGTATTTAGTTGGAAAGTAACGTATTGTTAATAAGGTTAGGAAAATAATTTAAAAGCTGCACCAAGCGCCGCAGTGTTTGAGAGAGGCAAACGTCGGAGAGAGTCAAAACTGAGCCGTGGTGGAAGCCGGACGTGCTTTTGAGAGATGTCCATAATTCCCCCCTTCGTGCTGAGGAGTTTGGAGATGGGGAGTGTCCTGCGAGTTTGCTGAAGAGTTTGGAGATGGAGAATGTCCTGGGAGTTTAGCGGTGTCGCCAATTAATGCTGGGTCGGAGGACAACAGGATTTCTGTGTTGGAGGATAGCCATGGCAAAGTTCCGGGTCTTGCACCATCAATGGTGTGTAACACGTGCTCCCCGTATGACTCCCAGACGCCGACTCACACTCAGTTTTGAGAAGTTAAGTGAAGTTTTCATTATCAAACCAACTTTGTGAATTGTTTTGGGTCCCAACGTACATGAATCAGAAATAACTAAGTGAGAATACACACGGGTGTTAACCAGCCGTTTGGACCGTTGAGTGAGAAACTTTCAAATTTAGAGAATGTTCTGGTAAAGATTGTGGCACTGTACTATTCTTTCAGTTTCGTCATTATTTTGAAATGTGAGGAAAAGGGAAGGTATATATCTCTCAGTTATATGTAAGGTATATTTCCCTCAGTTATATACTGTATATAAGGTATATCTCTCTCAGCTATATAAGGTAAATCTGTAAAGTGAATAACAGGTTACTGGAAGTATGTTTTTCTTTTGGTGAGGATTGTGTAATGCTTGATCTCTATTTCAGAGTATTAACTGTGATTTGAGTAACCTTTTCACTGGCATCAGCCTATAGTCAACTTTCATATCAGATTTTTTTTAATAGAATGACCATTCTTATAAATCTGTTTAAGCAGGGGGCCGAAATTTAAAATAGTGTTTGTTTATTTGTCACCCCGTGGTCATACCCATGCCCCGTTATATATTGGAAGGGAACCTTTATGTCAATGAAGGATGGTATTAGAGGTTTATAACATGGTTTATCAAGAGTACACCCAGAGGGTGGTGTGTTGATTGTAATTGAAATGATTTTCTGGTATATTTAGAATGTTAATACCTGATCAGACTCGTCCCTAACAAAGTGGTGTCATATACTATCTGCCCAACCAATTGTGAGCCAGTCACTATCGAAATTCTTTTCCATTCTTGCATTTTGAGTTTTTGGAGTGTGTAATAAAAATCCATGTAATCCCGCGTTCATACTGGTCTTCTTCCTTCTCCTGCTCATGAAGACTGTACATGACTTGTTGGTAATAATGGTGTAATATTTTTGTTGAGAGTGTACTGAGGTAATTCACACAGAGGAGAGAGCTAGTGAAGGAGACTACTCATTCCCGCCGAAATCTAGTGGACCGAGATTCTCATGATATATGCAGTAAGTATCAAAGTCCACACTTATCCCCATCCTGTTACAGGCCTACGGCTGCTCAGGCTACTCGCTACCCTTGTGCTACCCCTATTGTCACGAGCATAACCCATAGGCTGATCCCAAGAAAATGTAATACTAATTCTAAATCTTCTTAGCCAGTCCAGTTTACCCATTACAAGGCTGGTGGCTTATTTTATTTTAAAATTATATTTTTTTTCTCATCACATATTGGTGGCAGACAGTTATAGAAAATAGAAAATTAAATCAAAATTGTTATTTTCTCAATACATATTTGGTGGCAGCTATAGTGGGATAATCACTGACTTAATTAAAATTCCTCCATAAATCTTTCTATGTGGCGAAAGTGGTTATCCCGCGGACCCTCTTGAATCCAGCGCGTAGAAAGTTTTGAGTATTCTCGTCTCCCTAGATCTCTCCTGTTAGTGGAAATACTCAGAGTAAATAGTGGTAAGTCATGGACTGAGGTTTGTGAGTGCATGTTTGATGAAGCCAACTGTGTGCTCTGAAGATTCTGTAGTTCACTTGGACTTCTTAGTGATGGGCATTTTTTGTAAATGATTGAGAGAGACCAGAAATATTCCTTGTAAGCTTTCATCATGGCGCATTACGTGGAAGGTAAACAGGAAGATATTACTGACGAATATGAGCAGCTTTGCGCACAGTATGCGGACGCGTTTGAGCAGATGATGACTCGCGGGCTACAACCTTCAAATCCATTCGGTGCAAAAACATTAGAATCCCCCCTGAGGAGTTTCCAAGCAGACACCGGATATTCCCGAACAGCCAATACTGCAAGGCTTGTCACCTAATAATCCATTCCGTAGCAGAGAGACAGTTGCTTTTCCACTTCCGCGATTCCGTATTGAGGTGGAGGATATAGAAAAACTAGAGTTGAGCCACTTGCAGGGAGTTGAAGCGGAAAGCCTGCTAAGCCTTTTTCTTGAACGAGTTGAAACCAGTTGTGACGAGGATGAGGACCGACTATGCGTAGCTACTGTAAGGCACGGGTGAGTAGTCAGATTGCCGTCTCATACAGTATGCCGTCAGCCAAAGAAAAGTTAGGCGGTGGTGTGATTTGAAGAATTTTCTCCGTAGTGAACTGGTAGGCGATTTAAACTTTGACAGAGCGTGGCAAGAGCTGGAAGCAAGGAATTAAGACTGGGAGGACCCTCCTCAGATCTTCAGTCACCAAGTAATCTGCCAATATGCGTCCATAGCCATGAAGTTCCCGCAAGAGAAGCTCCCAAACAGAGACCGATTTCTAAAAAGGAAGATCATGGATGGCATGCCAAAGGAGGCACGCAGAAAGGTGAGTAGTTTTGTGGAAGATGAAATCCCCTTACAGAAATTTATGGACCGGGTGGAGACAGAACGTTAATCTTGGATGGGAATAACTGCACAATATGTTCGTCTCATCAGTGAACAGATTTCCACCATGGCTGATTCAACCACAGTGAAGCCATCCTCTTCAAAGGAACCTATCCCCCGTGACTGGAATGATGTCCAAGAAGAAGTTGGAAAAATAACTGCCAGATTAAACCGAATGGCCTCAAAAACAGCTAATATGTGGTGCCCATTCTGTCGAAAGAACAATCATATACTCCGCGATTGCTTCAAGAAACCTCCTGTTGGAACACATTTTGACTGCCTGCGACCAGGTTGTCGGAGAGGAAGACCCAACTGCCCCGGAAAACCGAACGAGTCAGCTCCCATCTGACTAGTCAACCAGGGTTCACCTACGATTTCCATCTCAGTGAATGGCAAAGTGATCCAAGCTCTCATTGATACCGGAAGTCAGATTACCTTAGTTAGGGCCGCTACTATCAGCAAATTGAAGGTCAACTGCAACCAGAGGAGGCAAGTACCGAATTTCGCTGGAGTTACAGGCGCTTCACTAAGAGTTTTGGGTAGTGCCAAACTCACTGTCTCCATTGGGTGTAATAAAGACATCGAGAGATGGATTCCCTTAGTGCCAAATTCATACTTGGACGTGGATATGTTGCTGGGAACGGACATCCTTTGCCAAGCACCATTGAAGTGGAATCATGTCGAACAAATAGTAGAGTGGGGAGATACGAGTTATCCTGTAAGACATGTGAAGACCGGGAGGGTAAAGGTAAAAAAGGTTACTCCTGAAGAAGTGAAAAGCCAACACACACCAGGAACTCCAGTCAACTATGTGAGGCTGGACACTACAGTAACTATACCACCACACATGGGAGAAATGATCCGAGTCCCGGTTAGTGCCAACGAAGGAGACATCCTAATAATCACACCCAAGCAGTCACCCGCAAGGCAAGCATTACGTTTTTGTGCTCGAGTGGACGCTGATATGACAATTCCGTGGCCTGTGAGAAACCAGCAAAGAGTACATCAAGTTATGAAACCAGGTACCTATTTGGGCACATATGAAAAACTCGAAGCTGAACCTGACCTGGCTGTCTGCCAAATACAAACGACTCTGGTGAATGATCTAGTTCCATCAAATGAATTTCTACCGGAGGATACAGATCGACGTGTGAACCTGGAGAAGCTGCTAGAACAAGGGAATTGGACACACCTGACCTCAGAACAGAGAGACCAGTTTGAAGTCTTGATACGCCATCATGAAGCCTTTATCCTTGACAAGAATGAATTAGGTCTAATAAAGGTACTGCCCGCACACATTTTGATTGAAGACCCAACCCCAGTGCGAGGTCCAATGTATAGATATCCCGAATTGGCCAAAGGAGTGAGTGCTGAGATGCTTGACGATATGCAGGCAGAGGGCATTATTGAACCGTCATCAGCAGCATGGTTGAGTCCTATTGTATTAATTTCTAAACCTGACGGTAGTAAGAGGATGTGTCTAGATTATCGAGGAGTCAACACCCACCTAGCCACAGATACATATCCACTGCCGAGACTAGAAGAATTAGTGGAGAACGCTGCTGGTCACCGATGCTATGTAACCATAGATACGAAGGACGCTTACCATCAAGTTATGTTGGATGAGGCCAGTCGAGACATCACTACGTTCAGTGAAGGAGTAGCTCTGTACCGCTTTAGAAGATTGCCGTTTGGACTAAGCACAAGCCCCGCCATCTTTTCTCGCCAAATGTCTACTGTGCTAGCTCCATTAGTCAAGGAAGGCTAGGTGAAGAACTATTTGGACGACATCATCCTATGGGCCCCTGACTATGACAAGCTCTTCATGCGACTTACACAATCCAGTGTTTAACTCAACCTCACCAAGTGCTCATTTGGCCAGCGACAAGTGAAGTTCTTGGGCCACGTCATTTCTGAACACGGATGTCGGCCCGATCCTGCAAACGTAGAAGCCGTGATGAAGATGAAAGTGCCGAAGACAGTTAAAGAAGTTAGAAGATTCCTGGGTATGGTTGGTTTCTACCGCAAACACATTCCTAGTTTTGCAGAAATAGCCAAGCCTATCACAGATTTGACCAAGAATAACCATTCTTTCGTGTGGACGGACGAATGCCAAGACTCTTTCGAAAAACTGAAGGCCAAATTAGTGGAAGCTCCCATCCTGGTAAAAGCGCAAAGGGACCAGTTGTACATCCTTACCACGGACGCTAGTGAGTACCATGTAGGCGCTGTATTAAGTCAAATGCAACCTGATGGCAAATCTGGAGTGATAGGGTACTTTTCCAAAAAACTCAAGCCAACCAAGACTAGATATTCAACCACTGATCGGGAGGCCTTGGCAATTGTCCTGGCATGTCGTAATTTCCATCATTTCCTTTGGGGCACAAAGTTTTTAATTCGGACAGACCACCAACCATTAACTAGCATCTTCAAAAGGAAAACCAAGTCTCCACGACTCAACTCAACAGGTGGATATTAGAAATGCGAGAGTACCGCTACGAGATTGAATATACCCAAGGCAAGCACAATGTAGTTGCCGATTTATTGTCGCGGCCAGTGCGTACTATCATTTATGCAGGAGAGTCTACCATCCTTGGTAAAACGAAAGAGGAAGTGCGCGAATTACAGCGTCAAGAGACCCGGTGGAGGGAAATGATCGATTACCTAGAAGGAGGAGACATCCCAAGAAATCGCTTCCCTAAGTGTACTATTGACCAATTTGCTTTGGAGGAGGGAGTATTGTGTTATATCAGGACTAAAACCAACAGAAGCATCCATTATGTGTTAGTAGTACCCTCTTCGCTTAAGAAGGAAGCCTCGCAATATGCTCATGTAACGCTCTCAGGCCACTTGGGTCAATTTAAAACTATGATGAAAGTAGAGGAATATTTCTATATACCTAACTCCTATTCCGAGGTAGTTCAGTGTGTTAGGAATTGCATAGTCTGTCAGCAAATGAAAGGAACACGTGGCCTCCAGCAGGAGTGGCAGGAGTTACCATCAGTTGATAAGCCCCTGGAGAGGGTTAGTATTGATTTAACTGACATGCTTGCTGGATCCCACGGGTACCGTTATGTATTGGCTATTATAGACCACTATTCTCGCTTTGTGAAATTCTTTGCTCTCAGGACAAAAGTTGCAGATGAAGTGGCAGAGAAGTTTCACCAGTTTGTCCTTGACTTTGGGGTCCCTAAGGCTCTGCTCATGGACAATGGGGTCGAATTCTGCTCACAAGTTTTTCAGACCCTTTGTCGGAAATACCACATTAATACCGTCTATACTACCCCTTACCATCCCCGAGGCAACAGTGTCACGGAGAGGATGCATCGTACACTGAAGTCCATACTACGATCCCTGTGTAAAGGCTATCCACTCCGCTGGCCTCAGTTTCTAGGTCAGTGTCAATGGATCATGAATACTGCAGTTCACACCACAACAGGCCAGCAACCTTATTTTGCTTTCTACAATCGCCATGCTTCTCGTCACGTGGGTGCCCAGCTTACTGAAGTTGCCAGCGATCCTGAAGGTATAGCAGCAGCTCACGAAGTGCTCCAGTCGACACATCGCCGAATGGCCCGGAAATATAGAGAAGTGGCTAATCAGTGGTGACGTAGCCAAACGTTGAAGGTGGACGATTTGGCTTGGGTCAAATGTGAAACTGTTATGCCTGGAACCTGCCGTAAACTCAATGTACTTTGGAAGGGTCCTTATAAAGTGCGAGAAGTGATTAGAGGAGGTAGCGCCTATGTTCTGGTAGAAATACTTTCTGACACAGTCATCCAAAGAGCGGCAGAAAAGGTTAAGCCCTATGTTGGTGATGAGCAATGGATTACCAAGTCTGAGTTGGTAGTAGTGGAACCGAAGGAAGTGGAAGTGTTACCACCAAGAGTCCGTAGACCTCCACGCCGGTATATTGAGGAGTGTGTGTAACAGGCGTGTCATGAGTAAAACCAGTGCAGAGTTGAAAAATAGAAAATATTAGATTCTATCGTAGCAGAAGGTAAAACGGTGCGAAAAAGGAAAAAGAAATCGGAGAAATGATTGAAGCTATTTAGCCCAATCTGGCGAGCAGAAAAGTTGATTAAAGTGTGTTACTGAAGGCAGAGAAGTAGTTCAATAAGGAAATAGAAAGCAGTAAAGTTGGAAAATCCTGTAATTGACTGCCTGATGATATGGTGCGAAACTAATGTCCTAAACCTGGGATGTGTCTCTCATGATTCTGCAGGAGATTAATCGGAGATTAATAGAAGTTAATGGTAAATGAGTACTCTTTTCTGCAAGATCAGTTCAAGGGTTCATATAAGTACAGTGAAAGTAGAGCTTCCCCGTATTGATAATTGTTGAGTATGAGCAGTCACGTTGTGTTTTTGGGCGTAAGGCGCGGATCTGTCAAGCGCAGCCACAACTGGAAACTACAAGGGTGAGAATAGTCAGTTCCAGGACGCGTAGTCGGGCCCTGGTGCTAGTTGCTGTATCCCTGTAGGGGGTATGACAGAGATGAGTGTAATATTCGTTATTTTTTATATTGTTTTTTGTTTAAATGGATGGAGTGGTGTGTACAGGTAAGGCAATCACCATTCCCGCCGCCGAGAATTGGGGGGTGACTAACTTCTTGTCATGGGGCACCCTGACTCACACTGTGGGAGGAAGGTTGGAATCTCATGAGTCTGCTGGGAGAAGCGCGTCTTTGTGAGAACGCTCATGAAGTCAGTGTGTGACTTCCGTCATGTTCCGTTTCAAGAGTTGCAACTCATTCATACCAAGTAAAAAGAGAAAAGTTAAAGAAAGAACAGATCGCCAAGTGGGTGGATGAAGTTCTTGCAGACATGAGACACATATTCAGGCTGGACATGTGGTCATTTGGTACTATCCTGAGATGTTCACAGGAAAGGACATAATGCTTAGAATGTAATTTAGGTAGGATGTAAGAGCATTTAGATTTAAATTCCATTAATATTAAGATAGCATATGTATTACTACTCAGTTTAGAATTAAGTGGAGTTTAAGCATCGCAGTTGAGTAAAAATCTAAAATCCCGAGGGGAAAGTAATGTAATGAAGGAAAATTATTGTAATGTCCCCTTATTCAAATGATCATTTTTATTGAAAGTTACCGCTTTCTGAGAGACAAAGAAGCCGCATTACGCCATGTTCATCCGCATTAAGTAGTCACCTGTGTACTGTATATAGTATCGTACATTTAAAATAGTGTAACATAGATTTTTATGTCAACTGTGATACTAGCGAACAGAGTTAGTTTAGAAATGTATATAGTTGGAAAGTAACGTATTGTTAATAAGGTTAGGAAAATAATTTGAAAGCCACGCCAAGCGCCGCTGTGTTTGAGAGAGGCAAACGTCGGAGAGAGTCAAAACAGAGCTGTGGTGGAAGCCGGACGTGCTTTTGAGAGATGTCCATAATTCTCCCCTTCGTGCTGAGGAGTTTGGAAATGGGGAGTGTCCTGCGAGTTTGCTGAAGAGTTTGGAGATGGAGAGTGCCCTGGGAGTTTAGCGGTGTCGCCAATTAATGCTGGGTCGGAGGACAA
>JAGKTI010022816.1:0-11320 GCA_018397915.1 Birgus latro
GAAACGGTAAGGATGCTTCAGAACATCGGAACGGATAATAGGGATGTGAGGTTAAAAGAATACCTGTGCTGGGATCAGAGGGTGGCAGTAAGAATCGAGGATCAACAAACAGATTGGGTTAAAACTGAGAGAGGAGTGAGGCAAAGATGCGTACTGTCAGCAGTATGACCAGAAAGTCATGGAAGAAACTGAGCATCTGAAAGGAATCAAGATTGGCCTTCGCTCTTACGTCACACCGTACCTCCCACTAGCACTTACTGATACAGTTCATAGTGCCACATCAAATACTACCAAACAATATTCTCCCCTGCATCACACTGGAATTCCTCACTTTGCCGCACCACACATTACTAAGCGATACACTACCATTCGTATTACACACCCCCACTGCCACACCATATATTACCACAGAACACATTATCATACCTTACACAAACCTTAAACAACTACTATTTCGGGCCGTTACCACCTTCCTTCCAACCACACATTACCACATCAGCTATCACACACACACACACACACACACACACACACACACACACACACACACACACACACACACACACAAACACTGATATTCATAAATCAAACAAACTTCAGATCTTTATCTGTAAAATAATAATTTTGGAATTTAACGCAAACAGAAGCAAGAGTACAATGAATCAGGTTTAGTACGTTAACGTCTTACAAATGCTTTTGCTACGGACCGGCAATTAATACCACAGTCGCCTCATACAAAAGTGATTATAACAGCATTCATTAATTCGCCATGTACGAATGAGACCATGTTTTAAAATTCTTCATGGGGTGTAAACCTCCCCTCCCCCTCCACACGCACATGAGAAATGCAGCTATATAATACTCGTATAGAATTTCAACTAGGAATCACACCCACAAACATTTTTTTAACCATTAAAAGATGTTAAACTAGATTTATGTGGCAATTACCATGGCCACAGTGAAGCCTGAACCTGGTGGAATGTTGGCTCTGTGTTCTGCACTGGCTACTGTAACAACAGCTCTCGCGGGAGGTAATTAGCTCTGCAAACAGTGAACCTTGACCACGGCAGCAAAAAGCGCGATACGTACACAACATGGTAAGAAAAATTTGGTAAACACTGTTGATGGAAGTGAATACGATTAACAGGCTTGTTTGTAAGGCTCTGTAATATGGATAGCCATGACGATTTGTCGAGAATGCAGTCAAAAAAAGATCTTAACCCTTTGTCCTGAGGAGTTTAACCCAAATAATACAGTTCAGCACTAATAAGGAAAATTAAATAAGTACATATTTTAGTCATATATTTGCTTGCATGTAAACAGACATCTCACTGAATTAGCAAATCAGTAACGACAACAGTAAATATCGGTGATGTACGAGTACTCACGTTGATCTAACAGAGAGAGAGAGAGAGAAAAAACTATGTCGCCACACCGCACTAAGGCATTCGATTACCAATGATGATGAAAGGAAGGGAGGAAATAGTGTATCCCCTTACTGTAATGATGTATGTTATCAACTGATGGCTATTATACCCATAGGAGTTTGTTCTACGCAGGGAAGACTTGTTTATTGGGAATTTCTCCTCTCGAGTTCCAGAAATGTGTCTTAGCTGAATGAAAGCATCAAAGGACACCTTTCATAAGAAAAAAAAACTTATCTGCGAATATAAGGACGCGGAAAACCACACCTTTTCTATCTTTTCTTCCGCAATTTGGTGTGATTCATCTTGGGAGTGGCTTTTTACCGTGTAAGGGTTGAAAAGGATCAAACAACCCACGTGAAAAATGTTCTGTTTATGCTACTGCCCTGCGATTATATTCAGCTTAAGACTCAAGCAACTACTAGTTGATTATGTTAATATCGGAGTGGTCTGTCTTGTCTGACGGAATTAAAACAATAAGTCTACAGTGCCTCATTCAGAAAGAGACAAATCTTACCTCCCCTACTCTTACTACTGCCTGACAATATTATTCAGCTTAGGTGTGATCTCTTGTCGGCTACAAGTTCACGTTATGAGGATGTCCACTTTTCCTTTCCAGCCTCAGAATTGGAAGATGATGTTCTCTTTATTTCGTCCACTGTGTCCTTCTCTGTTCATTCTGCGACAACAGACTGATTTCATAAAACAGGTTCTCTTCCTATACTCTGCATTATTCCATACTTCCTCTTCCCAAGTCCTGCCCTATACCTCGCTCTTTCCAGCACTGCACATATCCATCCATTTACCTGCTGGGACACATTACTCTCTCCTTCATCCTGGTCATCAAGGAGCGGCTGCTTCCTTAATCAGTCATACATTATTTACCTAATATTCTGTTATCCTTGACCTGTATCTCCATACTTTCCTTTACACTTCTTACCATTTCCCTTTCCTCAAGCTTTCTGATACTCTGTATTTTTACCAAAAGTCTTCGGCAGTCTCTCTCTCTCTCTCTCTCTCTCTCTCTCTCTCTCTCTCTCTCTCTACCTACCTACCTACCTACCTATCCATCTATCTGTTTCTATCTATCTATTTACCTGTCTCTCTCTCTGTCTATATGTCTCCTATCTTATTAGCAGAACCCTGCATTTAGAGTAACCGTTTTGTTAATAATTCTAACTCGGACCGCTTTGTAAGAACTTTATGTCTACAAGGTACGGTAACGATTGGTGTGTGTGTGTATGTGTGTGTGTGTGTGTGTGTGTGTGTGTTCACGCTCTATATAATTTTTTTGTGCTGTATGCAGTAACAAAAAAAAAAAAACAGTGCCTCTTCTCTACAATGTAACAAAATCAACAGACTGACTGGCAGCTTCTGAGTAGCACTAACAATTACTGTTTTTCCATATAACTGGTTTTTATTTCGCAACACATTAATCCACAAGGCCAGCCCGGCTCTTCGCTCTTACAGGAATTCCTCTTGTCACAGCCCTCACCGATGCCATTCTTCCTCATCACTGCCTTCCTCACATGTTTTCCTCACCACTCCCTTTCTCTAACACTCCTTTCTTCACCACCCCGTTTTTCTCATATTTCTCTCTTCACCACTGCCTTTCTTCTATATTCGTTTCTTCGCCACTTCCTCCCTCTCACATTCCTCTCCTCACCATTGTCTCCTCTAATATTCCACTCCTCACTGCTGTTTTTAACATTTAAAAACGATAAACAAAAATCTTCAAATACAGGTCACGCATTCCTCACACTCTGCAGCCGAATTCTGATCACATAGCCAAATCTGCTCTGTAAACTCCATTACAGTGCAGTCAAGCCAAATCGCTAAGGGCTGCTGATTCAATATCCGAGCGAGGTTAGTGTATTACACACAAGGTTGAGTGAGGGGAGGAAACAGGTAATGATTCTGAGGAGGTGAGTGAGGTAAAGCAGATATAAGAGTTGGGAGGACGGGCGAATGGGGTGGAATGAGATGATGTAATATTTAGTATGTGGAGGTGTATGGTGTAAGGAGAGATGACAGAGAGTGGTCGTCATCAGTGAGGAGACTGTCGTAAGTCTGAAAGAGATAAATTAGATAAGACTAGATGCTGTAACAATTAGGAGGTAATTCACACGTGTAGTTATGGGTAGAGAGGTTAGTTTTGCAAGGTAGAACAGAGTAGTGAAGTCAGGGATATACAAGACTTGAGACGTAAGGTATTGTGGAGGCTGGGATGCTAGTTACTTGGGGCGGAGAGTTACAAATGAATGCTAGCAACTGGGAACTTGTCAACACTTCCACCCTTTCATTTATGATTAAACCACCGTCCAACAACCATTAGGATAAATCGATGTTTGCAGTTTAAAACATTCTGTAATGGACTGCGCTCTCACATATGGACATGATAATTAGTAAATCAAGTGAGGCTGGTTAAAAGTCTAAGCCTTTTGACACGATGGACTCTCTGTTTCACTTTATCCTTGTAGCTGCTAGGCAAGCATTCAGAATTTACTGAAAATGGTAGGGGTATAGAAAAAAAATCCATGCTTCTGTATTGTCATCTCAACTTCATTCCAGCAATCAAAGTTTTCACCCCCCTTTACGTAAAGGTGTAATTAATTATTCTTTTACTTATCGAGGGTTCTGACTTATAAAGCAAGATAGCAAACTTTCTTTACCGCTTGAATTGTACTCGTTGATTTCTGTGAGATAGCAAACTTTCTTTACCGCTTGAATTGTACTCGTTGATTTCTGTGAGTATCATTTTTTTCCCTTACAAGCTTATTCAAAAAATGTAAAAAAAAAAAAAATATTGCATGTATGTGTACTCCTCTGTTGTTGTGTTCCTCTCCTCATCCGGCCATCAACCTGATTTGTGAACACTTGTTATTGCACACGTTTCATTGTGTGTACATGTGCTGGCGAGATCTTAGTCCATTACACTTACGTCACAAGGCCAAACTGATAGCCTTTCTAAAAACTGTACACTATGGCCATCTTTCTTTCAGCGTAGATGAACGCGAGGTCAAATATTCATATCGGATCAGGAGACAATAGTTCCTCTATCTAGTTTTCATATGCACTCGAATTTAGAAGATACTGAAAACGAATACTATGACCATAAATTTCTTCAAGTTCATTAAAGTATTGCTGATATGGTATTAAATCCGTTATATAGTGTATTTCTCTTGACATTATTCTAGCCTTGAGAACAGAGTTGTGTCAGCAGCCGCTTCTGAACATTATTATGGAACTGGCACTCGAATAATATGAAGAACACATGGCCAAAAATATCAAACGTCCCTGACAGAAATAGAATAACTATGTAACTGCCGTCCACACTCACCTCAGAGTGCGAAATATGATTCGCACACAAAAGACATTCATCACTGGCCGTGACCGAAAATTGCCTTTGGTAGGTATAAAAGACGTCTTATCAATCTGACAAGTGACAGGAGCGGAAACAAACTTCACATATCGATACGTGTAATATTTCCTGCATATTTGTTGCTCAGTGCGGCGAGAAATCATTAGCTTCATAAACGAGACATCCGCGTCATTTCGTTCAGAAATTTTCAAAGAATATTGAGAGGACATCATCTTGAAACACATCAAATAACACATAGCCTACCTATTGTCGACGTTCACCGATAACGACCCTGACCTGCAAAATACTCCCGCATACATCAGTTTAATACTATTTCATCCAATGGGTTCGCGCCTCGGGCTACTTTTTCGCCCTGTACTGTAACCATTTTCATTAGATTTATTACCTTCAGATTACTTTTACAATAACAACAAAGAAAGGAAAATCAAATGAATAAAAAATATTATCTATACACCAGATTACAGGTGTCATCCATTCATGAAAATTCTATAAAAGTTGGATTTGAACAGCCGCAGATTGAAGTTTGTGGGGGAAGCCATTCTGTGGAAACGAGTTTCAAAGAGGTGCAGTTTGGGGAACAAAAAAATTCTGATAGGCAATGGTTCTGGAATATGGCAGTGTGACAGTCCAGTCATGATCGCTACCAGATGGCCGTGTAGCACAGGAAAGGTGGCACAATGGATGCAGCAACTGGATGCTGCAACATGACAGTGTGCCTGCCCACATACAACAACTCGTGCAGCAGCTTTGGCCAAACATGGACCACCACAACTGCAGCAGCCTCTGCATACCATGGATTACCTCCAAAGCCCAGTAAACAATTCGTCGATTAAGGACGCGAACTGTTTCCAAAAGTGGCAACAATCTTGAGTGAAATGTGTAGCTGCAGGAAGGAATTTAAGAAAAAAGAAAGTGAGATTCATGTACTGATGTAATACAGATATTTCTATATTTGTTTATTGTAGATTCTTTTCCGAACGACACAAAAGGAAAGGAGGGGAGGAAGATCCCCACAGTCTGTGTGTGTGTGTGTGTGTGTGTGTGTGTGTGTGTGTGTAAATAAGAAGCTATTTTTGCTCTTATCCACGATGGTTTCATACTAATGCAGTACAGCGTGAAAAGTTCTACTCATTCCAGAAATTTTTATGGCAAAGTGAATCCCACTGCTTCTCACTGGAATTTGTTTTATATTTCGCCGTGTTCATTTAAAGTCTGGCTGGGATCTGTACTCAAATCACACTTCTGCCTTTTCACCTGTCTCCTTTCTAAGTTAATTGTCTACGTTTAATTGTTTCTGTCCTGACTCTGTCTCTTGTATATTGGTTTGACCATTGCCCCGTTTTGTCTTTTCTTTATTATTTGCTATGTCCTTGCCTTTTTATTTTGATTCAGTCCAAGTGCTAAGTCCTTTGCTTTAATAAATCTTCATCCGTCTATATTCAGGTTCCTGTTCTGTCCCTTGCTTCTTTAACATCTCAGTTATCTTTTCTTCGAAACCTTTCCCTGACCCTGTGATCTTCACAGCTTAATTTCGAACCGACAATTAAACTTCTACTTTTCCTTATTAGCACTGATTCTGTTCCTTTACTTTATCGTTACCCTCGCACATATTCCTCCGATATCTTCTGTTTCGTCTATTTTCTCCATGCATCACTCATTAGCAGACAATAACCCAGTTCATGCCGGTATTTACCACGCGAGCATCGTACATTTCCTCGCGCCTTTTGCCTTTTTACCTTGCGTTCTACTTTGCACACACGTCTCTCTAGTATTATTATGTTTTGTCTCATTTATGGCACTGTTTTCCAGATCTCGCTCCATTCTCCGTTTTTTTCTCTTCATTACTCTGCCACTTTCTTTTACTCACACCCCTGTCTTTAGATCTAGATATGTCCATTTTCTCGCTGATTCTTTTCACCTGGCATCTGCATCGATGCCTCACTTTGGTCCTCGTTCATCGTCTATGTTTGTCCTTTGTTCCTAGGCCCTTTTCCTGCATACAGGTTTTATCTTTTTCACCACTTCCACAATATTCATCAGGTATCACAGGAAAAGCTGTTAAAATAATGTGGTGCTCCTCTCTTCACACTATGTTGGTGCTTTGTTTCAAAATCTGTTCCGATTTCCATCTACTTAACATCGTGCACAAGACTAGTGAACTAGTGTTCGTGTGTATCAGGCGGACACTCGTGTGGTGAAGTTTAAACGTGAGCCAGGCGGTGTGGTCACAGCATTTAAGCCAGCAAACTTTGGCTTTGACAATTCGTGTCGTGAATTGCACTGTGGTAAATTTGATGATAATGTTTGTCTAAACTGTTGTCCTGGAGCTTTGTACCCCTGATGGTGACGATGCGGCTTTTCTCATGGAATGCCAAGGGTCAAGTGTTCGTGTGTCTATCTATCTATTTGTCTATTTATCTATCTTTCTATCTGTCTGTCTGTCTGCCTGTCTAATTATCTATCTATCGATCGATCGATCTATATCTATCTATATATCTATCTATATATAATAGGCAGAAAGATAGCTAGTTAGATAGATTGAAAGAGTGGTATATAAGTATATATGTGTATATATTCATACGTAGCTATATATTTAAATGATCCATTAAACTGTTACAATACAGCCGATATTAAAGCGAACATGGACACAGAACGTGTCTTGGTTGAAATTAGTAACCACAGGGAGAAATTAGTCCTAGGAGCTATTTAAGATCTCCAAACTATATAGAGCAGATAGTAAATACCTTGGGAAAGAAAATGGGAAAGCGTCACGGTCCAACTTAAGAATAATTGTGTAGGATAGTAGCCTTCGAAGGATAGACTGACGAAATCAGACAGGGGGTGCAGAGTCAGAGGAATTTTGTAGAGGTAGTACAGGATAATATCCTTTATCAGTACAGCAAGCAGCCCACCAGAGGTAATAATATACTAGATTTAGTTTTATCTAATAAAGAAAACGTCATTAAGAATACAGAAGTTGGTGGACGACTCAATAATAGTGATCATGAAGACATTAAGTTCAAATTTATTTGGGGTGTCTGTTCTACTGAAAACCCCACGACTGTTCCTTATTTTAGTCTAGGAGATTTTGATGGATTAAGAGTTTAGATTAGAACCGTATTCCATGGAGAGACTAGTTACTTTAGAGAGAGTCAGGTCAGTGGGGAACCTCAAGTAAAAGGTGAATGGGGAACCTTAGGTCATAGGTGAGGGGTAGAAAATGGATGAGAATGTGCGCCAGGTCACTGGGGAAGCTCAAGCCCTGGATGAGGGACAAGATATACGTGTAAGGTTAGTTCTGGTGACGGAGATTAACTCCGGTCCGGTACCAAGCAGCCGTTCGGCCAGTGAGAAATATGATTAGTAAATACAATACACAGAGACCAGGAGAGATATATCCCTTCAAAACCGTTTAGAAAGAAAAATTCAGAACCAAGATGGTGAAACAGCAGGTTGAATTCCTTCATAGGCCAAGGGAAAGGAATAATAGAAAAAAATATAGAGCGGAGAGGAACACTCGCGTAACCGGTACGCTATTTTGAATGGGGATGTAAAGAGGGAGATAAGGAAAGCAAAGCGAGGCTACGAGAACCCCAAGGGTTTTTACCAAATGTCCCGTACGGAAAACCAAGATAGGATAGGACCTCTCAGAACAGAATTAGGTAACATTACCAGTGAAGATAACGAAATGCGCTCCATCTGAAATAATTATTTCACATTAGTATTTACCAAGGATAATCTTGACTGGTCTCCCAAGCAGCAAATATTTACGACGAAAATTCGTACAATATTCTTAGTAAAATAACCGCTAGTAAGGAGGACGTATTGATAGAACATAAGTTAAAACCACAAAAATCGCCAGGTCCGGACGATATATAGGCAAAAACTATAAAGGAAACCAAGGAAGAAATATGTCTGCCACTTATAAAGTTGTTTAATGATTACTTTAATTCAGAAGAAGCTCTAGAGGCATGGAAGACCGCAAACGTTGTACCCATTTTTTTTAAAAGAGTGATACATTAGCGGATTCTACTTATCGGCCGATAAGTCTAACTTCAACAGAAGGAAAATTGCTTGAGAGTATTTATGAAACGAAAATTAAATAAAACTTAGAAAGACTTAATCTTATAAACAAAAGTCAGCACGCACTCAGACAATGACGATCCTGCCTCACAAACGTGTTGTCATTCTTTTCGGAGGTCTCTGAGGCAGTAGATAACGATAAAGTTTACTATATTATTTATCTTGACTTTAATAAAACTTTTGATAGGGTCCCATACGAAGGTTAGTTAGAAAGGTTCGAGAACACGATACAAACGACGATATCTTAAAATGGATAGAATCCTGGCTGAAGGTACGAAACCAGAGTTTTAATAAATGGAACTAAGTCCAATTAGGGATTAGTAACTAGCGGTGTACCACAGGGATCAGTACTCGGTCCCTTATTATTCATTATATAAGTAAGTGATCTAGACTTAGGAATCACTAGCAGTAGTAGCAAATTTGCCAGTGACACAAAAATAGGGCCTATCATTAACTCAACTGACGATTGCCTTAACTTACAAAAGGACCTTAATATATTGTCCAGATGCTCTAAAAGTTGGAAAATGGGATTTAACGTTCAAAAATGTAAGTTCTTAAAGTGGCAAGACCATAGGAGGTACTAAATACAACTTAGGTAATAAAGAAATTAGTAAATCAGAATGTGAGAGAGATCTTGGAGTTTTGGTTAGTAAAGACCTCAAACCAAGGCAATAGTGTATTAATTCGAGAAATAAAGCAAATAGAGTCTTAGGATTTATTTCACAAAGAGTGAGCAATAAGACATCTAAAGCAATACTGCAACTTTATCTAGCATTAGTAAGGCCACATTTAGACTACGTCTCTGAATTTTGGTGTCCGTACTGTAGAATATATATAAATTCGTTAGAAACTGTACAGAGAAGAATGACAAAAACGATACATGATGTTCGGAACCTTTCTTATGAAGACAGACTAAAGATACTAAATTTGCATTCACTAGAAAGGCGTAGAGTTAGGGGAGACTTTATCGCCGCGTTGAAGTGGATAAAGGGAATAAAATTAAGGGAGATAGTAGCAAGGTACTTAAAGTGAGATTATAGGATAGAAGTATAAGTAATGGTTTTAAACTACAGTAGAAAGATTCCGTTTTAATAAGGAAATGGGTAAAAATTAGTTTGGCAATAGAATGGTAGAAGAAATGGAGTAATCTACTCAGTAATATAGTTGCTGCCTCTTCCATTAAGGGGCAGTGGGCTATATTTTGTGTAAGTATAAAAATTACTGACCAATTTTCAAGAAAATTTAATACAACACAAAAAGGAAACCATAAATCTTATTTGTATATGAACAAATTTACCACTGGTAGCTTAAAAATTATCATTTTGTTAATACTTCTTAGCATTGGCAATATGTTTATGTAAAAATTTCAAGCGATTTTATAAATAATTTTTTCCCCATCTTTCTCTTTCATGTATATATCAAATGCAATCTTTCTACACACGTAAGTGGGTATCTTATTTGTGCTGTATTGAATTTTCATGAAAATTAGTCAGTAATTTTTATACTTACCCAAAATATAGCCATTATTTGTGCTATATTAAAATTTCTTGATAATTGGTCAGTAATTTTTATACTTACCCAAAATATAGCCCACTGACCCAGAGATAAGGGGTGGGTATAAAAAAAAAATATGCTTATAACCAGTACCGATTCATTCTTTTTCCTTTTCAGGCTGCACTGTGATAGTCTCTTTTCTTTTTTCACACTTTCCTATGTAATAACCAGGCCAGTTTTTCTATACTGAGTGGTGTTCTTTCTGAATTTTTCCTGCCGACATCGGCTGGAAAGTTTGGAGTGTGGGAGAGCCTTTTTCTCTGCTATCCTTGTACTATTCTAGTAGTTTAGTTTCTCCTTTAGGAGCTGCCTAGCATGAGCCAACTAGCCTACTGCACTATCCTCTCTTCTTAAGTTCTTATGTTCTTAATTACCCAAGTCATTCTGGATCCTGTCTGGCTTATATACATCCGAAGTATTGATCCGAATCTAACTCAAGGAAACCTAAGCACATCGGGTAAGTCCTCTAGTGCTTGATGTTAGTCAGCCAGGGCTTGGGCTGACTTTTTTTTTAAAGCTCCAGCCTGAACTGATCTAACTCCATTTGTCTTGACCTAACCAAGCTGTACCTAATCAACCTAGGACCTGCCTTGCTAGGCTGAGCCAGGTATGATCTGACCCAGTTGGATTTTATCTGACTGCCACCGACTTAACAAATCCACCGTACCTTCACATACTTTAGAATGCAAATGAAAGGTTTAAGGAAGAGAGACCGAAACAAAAATAACTAGAAGGGCAAAATTGTGGAGAACATAAAAACTGTTTTGATGCATGACCATCTCTCACAAAATCTGACAAAGAACAACACTTTAATTTTTGTAAGTCTCTCTCTCTCTCTCTCTCTCTCTCTCTCTCTCTCTCTCTCTCTCTCTCTCTC
>JAGKTI010022818.1:0-15084 GCA_018397915.1 Birgus latro
TAAGGGTTTGCTGTCAGTTGTCTCAGACAGCTGAGTCTCAGAAAGAAAGAGAAGGTGAGATTTAGAGGAGAAGAGGTGGTGCTCAACAGAGCGAAAGTTAGAGGAAAGGCCGCGAATGTTACAGAAATGAAGAAGGAGTGAGTCAGACAGTGGTTCCAGGCAGCTCCGAGAGCCGTCACCGGGAGAGGGGCGGATAGTGGGGGCATTTATGGCCCCTCCCCCCCCTGGGGACTCCGAGGCACGATTTTCAGTAGCCATTTTTATTTTATTTTATTTTGAAAAGGAAGTGTAGTGTGTAGCGTGTATGTAGTTTGGTGTTGACAGTTAGAGAAACTTGTATTGGAGAGCATGCTGGTCTACTCTCTGTGTTACTGAGACACTGAACAAGTTCAGCAAAGGGGGATGGTCAGGAACAAGTCCTGAGGGCTGATGAAACGGGAGCTCCAGCTCTCCCTGTCATCAGCTTTCCATCCTCCCCGGGAGTACTGCCCTGCTCGACTGGTGCTACAGTCTCCTCCACTCATCCAGGACTACATTCCTTCCCTCTCGTACATACAGGGCAGGAATATCAGGGCCATCAGCGCCAGTGCATCCCCCTTTCCACATCTTGATCTCAATGATGTTAAGCAAAAGCAATGCGAAGGCCTTCTCTGGAAACGAGTCATCTGTTATCTAGAGTCCAGTGACACTGCAGATCTGTCTGTCCTCCCTTACAGCTACATCCTTGATCAAGCTGTTCTCCATAACACCATGCTGAAATGCAGACATGATCCCAGGCGAGAAGTCTCTCAAGTGGCAGTCCCCAGTGTAATGAGCCCTGATCTCTTAACCCGTCACGTCCCGACCGATTTTCCCCCCTCCGATACCCCCCAGTCCCAAGCAATTTTGGGAACATTTTTTTTTGACTAAAACGTCCGCTTTTGTTGAGAAACAAAGGAAAATCAACAAGAAAGTGGTTACCTGGGTCCATAAGTGGTCAGAACAGGTGAGGCCCCCTGGTGCAGGTACCATATTCTGTCACTGACGCATCTGGCTCTCACGTTATCTATGGTAGGTAATTTGAGGAGAAACAGAAAGAACACGTCTACATTTATTGATTTGGAACTAATAAACAATCACAACAACAATATAATGGTTTTCAATGAGATATATATATAGGAAAAATAAGTATTGTTCCATTGCGCGAGCATAACAGGTTTCGTCACATTTGTCGCACGTGAGTGGTTAAGTTTCTTGTTTCAAGAAACATATCATTTTTTCTACTTGCATAATACTGTTTCAGTGACATTTTACCATTTTTTACTTTATGTAAATGTTTTCAGCTGTTTACATTCATTACGATGATATTTAGCATAATGATTGCGCATATTTGCATACTCAGCGCACTCGCTGTGACTCTTCTTTCAACATACATTACATTTTTTATGCTTTCATATTATTGTTTCGATGACATTATACCATTTTTCACCCAGTGTAAATGTTTTCACCCATTTACATTCCTTACGATGATATTTAGCGCAATGCTATAGTCCTAATATATGGTGAGCGTTTGGGCGTTGGCTTTTCTGGGGGTTCCCCAATGTGCGACTCTGCCAAATCTTGCCCAACACTCATCACTCTGCCTTATAATTATGTCATTTATTTACTGCTTCTGAATTAATTGATATATATTTACTACTTTAATAAGGCTATATAGTGTTGTGAATGTATCTTTCTTTTTATAATAACAATGATTCTGTATAAATACAACAATACTTGCTGTCCGACGTTGCTTTTCTCCGAGCTTGGGGACAGTTGACACGGTCAGGGACGACCATGTTAAGAGAGAGAGAGAGAGGGAGAGAGAGAGAGGGGGGGCTTCTCAAATTCGAATATCATCATACAGTATACCTGTAGGTTTATCAACAAAAAATGTATAGCTTTCCTTTTATTATGCAGAGAGACAGACAGAGAGGCTTCTCCAATTCGAATAATTCATCACATGTATAGGCTTATTATATAAATAAATCTACACCAAAAATATAACGTTCTTTTTATTATGCAGAGAGAGAGAAAGAGAGAATCTGATAATTGATCCCATAGGGAAATAGGTTTGGCAGATCGCACGTGGGGGAACCTCCGGAAAAGCCAACGCCCAAACGCTTACCATGAACTGGAAGGACTTTAGTGCATATTCACGTAGCAAGCACACTCGCTACCACTCGTGTTTCAACTTATATTTTATTTCTCCACTTTCAATATACTTCCCCACTTACATTACACCCGTTTCCACTTTAAACAACTATTTACATATACAGTATACATGCCTTATTTATTACTCTGAGCATCAGAATATCGCATCTTTATACACTCGCTAGGAATGTTTCGACTTAGAATATATTTATGCACTTATATAATAATTTTCCACTTACATTACACCAGTTTCCACTTTATACTACTATTTACATATATACTGTATATGCCTTATTCATTACACTGAGTGTCAGAATATCGCATCTTTTTACACTCGCTAGGAATGTTTTGGCTTAGAATATATTTATGCACTTACATAATAATTTTCCACTTACATTAGACCCGTTTCCACATTATACTACTATTTACATATTTACGGGCCCTATAATTACACTGAGTGTCTGTATGTCGCATATTTTCATGAGAATGAGTGTCATATCGCAATCACACCATATTAGAAGTGCATCAACGTGTGATATTCCCTAAAACAAGGGTGAATGCAGAGACCCACGTCACACTCAACGCACTCACAGCAGATGTCTTTTCTCTTAGTGTTGGGTCTCACTCGGGAATTACCACACGCGTGACACCTGCGTTGGGGCCTAGGTCTGTTTGGCTGGGGAGGAATAGGAGTGGCAAAGTGCCGGGTGGAAATTCTCAGGGGAGTTTGGGCAGTAGGGGCAGTGCATGGGCGTTGCTGTGTTCTCTCGACCGCATAGTGGGCTATAATCTCACGGCCAGGCTCGCTCACAAACCCTTCAAAGGTTTCCTGCACTCCTGTTGTCATGGCGTGCAGGTGGTGGCAATTGAGGGCAGTTATATCGAGCAGATGAAAGAAGAGCTTCTTGTACCACTTCATCGTGGTCCTGGCACACTCAACACTCGATGTCATTGAGTCTGACTGGTCCACCTGCTGCATGTTGATGTTATAATCAAGCACACAGGTTTCCAGAGCTGCGGTAATCCACGGACTCTGTGCGGTGCATCAATGGGCAGTGGACCGTGGACAAGAGGCAGACGTCTCTGTTGTGGTTCCACACTGTTGCTAGGATGTTGTTAGCCTTGAAGAAGACCTCATTTTTGTCTAGTTTCCGCCCCACCTTGACCATGTGACGCCGGTTCACCCTGACGGTACCACAGAGACCCGTGTCATGCAGGCGTAGATAACGAGCGAGAAGAGAGCTAGTGTACCAGTTATCGAGGTAGAGGACGTGACCCCAGTGAAGATACTCTTCTATCATAGTCTTTACCACTGCTTCAGACAGTCCAATACTCCGATCTTCTATTATGTCTGTCTGTTCGCCGGTGTACAAGACTATATCTTGCACATAACCAGTCCTACAGTCACACATAACAAAGATCTTGAACCCAAAACGGTGCGTTTTGCTGGGTATATACTGGCGAAAAGAAATATTGCCTCTCCACAACACGAGACTCGTCTATGACAAGGTCTCTATAGGGATAAAATGAGGAACGGAATGTTTGCCGTAGGCGATCAAAAACCAACCTAATTCGCCTCATCTATCAGTGTCATTTACATTTTGCAGGATCATCAGCATCGCAAAAGTGGAGGCGGCTTAGAATTTGGGGAAACCGATTGCAGCTCATGATCTTGCCAAAGATAGGTGTCTGCATGAGAGGGTCCATAGTCCAGTATGATGGAATTCTGTTTTTACTTAAAATACCCATCAAAAGTACCAGGACAAAAAATACGAACATCTCTGCCAGGGAGACAAAGTAATCGTAAATTATGGAATGCTTGCTCCTTGTGCCCAGTCGTTCACTCTCACGGCACTGGCTGCTTGCAAAATGGTTGGTTTGTTCCACAATCTGCTCCACAAAACCCTCACCGAAGAACAGGTGGGAAAAATCCAGCCTGTTGGAGCCACAGTGAATCCCAGGAGCAGTGCAGGTAGCACGCCCCTGCTCAGTGAAGGGGTGAATGATGGGAGAAAAATCACTGCCATCTTCCCAATTCTAACTCACGTTACCGTCGCCCACATTGTCACCATCGTCGCCTTCGTCGGGGTGGGGAGGAGATGCTGGTGGGGGAGGTTGGGGAGGAGGAGTACGGAGGGCTTCCCCACTCGCACTCCTCTTCCCTCGGCCTTTACCCTCCTCCTTTCTCTTACCCTTACGGCCTTGGGAAACATCAGGGGGCTGTGGGGAGAAAGTTCGGGAATACTGGGGAGCATAAGACGTGCTGGGGAGGGGTTCCTCCTCACCTCCCTGCTCCATCACCACACCACGTGATTCTTCCCGCTCCCGCACCGCCCCGCTGCCTCACACCACCACATGAGCGCGATGACTCACTCCCGTCACTCTCGCTTTCAGTTCCCGCCACTACACTTTCAGTTTCACTTCTCACTTCCTCAACGCCACTTCCACCCTCTCCAAACAAAACACTGGGCCCATACCTTAGTGAACGACGTGCTGTCCGCTCGGGGCTGCGATGAGTAATAATCTCGCTGCCACATCACATATGGGCTGCAGAGAGGTGATTGCACAATGTTTTGGTTCAGGCTGTCCCTCTCTAGCGGCACAATAAGTGATGTAGCGCCGCTTCCACGGGGATGGGACCTCCTCATCACTGCTGCTACTTTCCTCTTCCTCTGGCTGGACGTAATCCTTATCCGCCACCTCGTCATCAAGGGGCGAATCACTGTCGCCTGTGAAGGCATCCAGGGCGGCTTGAATTTGTTGTTCTGAGAGACCTCTGCGCGCCATGTCTGACCAGGGTCACTGCTAACAGGTGAGTGAACGAGGTGCGGCCGCGCGTGGGTCATGCAGGGTCGCCGAGTGTCCCTGCCTGGTGGCAGGTAGGGGAAGGCCTCCCGCATCTACATACCTGAAATCAAGCGCACGATTTGAAAATTGTGCAAATTATGAACCTTGATATTACGTGACATACTGGTATGTCAATGGGTCTAGCTGTGACAAAACATTGTGACGTACCCATACTTCGATGGGACGCCTCGGGTTAAAACTTCTTCATGACACCCCCATTGCTGCACCCCCTGGTAAACACAGATGTCTGAGTCAAGCTCGCCTCAAATACTTCTGGTTAACCATGTGCTGGGACATTCAGCACTATACCGATGCTTGTCGTTCATGTGTGTCTCACAAAGGAAACGCCAATGGTACTGCCCCAATGTTGCCCTATCCTGCATCCTCCCAGCCATTTGACACAGTCACAGTCGATCTTTAAAAGTTGTCTCTGACCTCCAACGGGAATCAGTACCTCTTTGCCTGCAAGAACCACTTTTCCCATGTCTCCATCCTTGGTTCCTTGCACAACAAATCAGCCCAGACTGTTGTCCAAGTTTTTGTCAATTATGTAATTTGTCCCTTCACCACCCCAAGGACCCTTATTTCAGACAATGGTATAGAATCTAACAATGAGCTTCTCCCAGAATATCCTGTGCCTCTGATGTCAACACGTGCAACATTGTAGCCTACCATCCTAGTCCAGTGTCACAGCGGAACGTCAGAATGGGAAAATCTTTAACATCATCCAGCATTTCTGTACAGAAGTCCACGCTTTCTGGGGCAAGCACACGCCCATGGTTGTGGCTGCCCTCAACCACACTCTCAACATGTCGATCTCTGAGGCCCCTCACTTCATTCTTTTTGGCATGAACAAGCATCTCTCATACTACCTCCTTTCTTCTCCTGTCTACAGCTTCGACGACTGTGACAGTTAAAGTAGCTGCATTCCAGGCATTTTTTAAGAGAATTTGCAACTCACATGCCTTGTGTAAGGAGGAGATGCTTCGTTATCACAACAAGTCAGCTAAAGAAAAGCAACTAATGGATAGGGACATTGTTGATTCAGTAAATCAAACTGCCACTGCTAAACTTTCCCCAAAATTTGAAGGCCCATTCCGTGTTCTTCTGCATGCGAAGGGCAACAAAGTCAAAGCTCTGCACCTCCAGTCAGAGGAGGAGATGACACTGAACATAGATCACCTTAACCCATCCAGTCCCGACCAATTTTTTACCCACCACACCCTCCAAACCCGACTGATTTTCAACTTCTTCTTCTTTTTTTTTTTTTTTTTTGCTCAAACCTCCACTTTTGGTGAGAAACATCGAAAATTCATAGAGAAATCGCCCTCCTGAGGTGTATAGGTGTCAGTCAGCCTTACGTTTTCTTTCATTCTCATAGTACCTGGCTACAAAGAAAATGAACTATGAAAGGGTTAACTAATTCAAGCCACTTAAATTACATGTTTATTATTTATTTGGTACGAATTTATGTGTAGTACAAGACT
Organism: Birgus latro; assembly: GCA_018397915.1. Classification (NCBI taxonomy): domain Eukaryota; kingdom Metazoa; phylum Arthropoda; class Malacostraca; order Decapoda; family Coenobitidae; genus Birgus; species Birgus latro. The sequence goes on from JAGKTI010022818.1 coordinate 6,507, forward strand.
ATATTGGTTTTCACACAATTATATAGGCAATAGAAGCATTGTTCAGTCACCGAACACATCCACATATGGCACCTTCCTTTACGACATTACCACCTCATCACTTGTTTGTTTCTTGCTCTAGCTTTTTTATTTCATTGTCCTCCACCTCAGGAATCACTTTCACTGAGAATTTCCTCATTGGAGAGACCGTGGGGCAACATATCTTTACTGGCCAGGTTACTGCTAACAGGTGAATTGCCGAGAGTGGGGGTGGGGGGAGGGGGGAGGGGGTGTCAGGTGGGGCCAGGCAGTAACCCCGCTTGACAGCAAGTAGAGGAAGGTCTCCTACATATGGCTACCAAAAATCACCTGCGAATCTTGAAAAATGTGCAAACGACGGGCCTTGCAATTGACTGACGTACGATTCACGTCGGTGGGTCTGTCCGTGGAAAAAAGTACTGACGTGCAACGTACGTCGGTGGGTCTCGGCGAGTTAAGAAAGTTTCCCGTGGCTTGGATGTAGAGCAGAGATGCACAACCTTTTGGGCTCCTCGGGCCACATGATCAAACTTAAAATTCACTGAGGGCCGCAAGATTTATTTTAAACTAAAGTGTAGAAATTTTAGGTGTTAATGGTAAAAATATAGTACTTAATCCATTACGTTACAAAACTATGATTAATCCTTACCTGGCAGGCGATTTTTGACACTGTAATTCATAGACAAGCTTCTTTATGTTGGGTTGAAACTTTGTTGTTGCCACTCGCAAAACAGAGTGCAAACTTTCATCACTCAGCCTGCTTCGAATGTTTGACTTGTTTCGACTTAGCAGACTAAATGTTTGTTCACATATATAGGTAGAGCCAAATAAGCTTGCATAAATAGCAGCCTTGTTTCTCAAATAAGGATATTGATCTTTTGGCAAACAATTATCGAAATTGAGTAAGTCCCCTTCCTTAAACTTTGTATGAAGAATGTCGCTGTTCTGGAGGTCAGTCAGTTCTAACTGGGCTTCTACTTCCACGTCTTCAGGTGATACAGAAAAAGGGTTGCTGAACAACATCAAGTTATTCCTTTCTTTCTTGAGGTTTCCAAATCTGCTGTCAAACGCCTCCCTGAGTTTCCTTACTGTTGTTCAGTGTTCATTTTTCTTACATACATTGTGTTTCTCACACATTAGTTAGTAGTTTGGGAAGTGTACTAATTCACCTTTGATTAGCTGTGACTGAAACAACTTTAGTTTATGTTCAAAGGCTGTCACATGGTTTGCTAGCTGAGAAATAAGTTGGTTATTCCCTTGAAGTCTAAGATTTAAGTTATTTAAGTGACTTGTGAGATCAACAAGAAATGCCAGATCGCAGAGCCAATCCACATCGTCAAGTTCTGGGACTACTTTATTCTTTTCATTAAGAAATATCACTATTTCATCCAGAAGACTGATGACTCACTGCAGTGTATTTTCCCTGCTTAACCATCTAACTTCAGTGAAAAATACTAAATCACCATACTCTGCTTCAGTCTCATCAAGAAATTGCATGAACTGCCGATGATGCAAAGCTGATCGTGACTTAATAAAGTTCACTGTGGAAACTACAACTTTCATTACATGTTCGAAGTTCAGTTCTTTTCCACACAAATTCTGTTGATGTATTATGCAGTGAAACTGTTTCAGTTCATTTCTTCGCTCTCCAAGGTGGTCGATTAATAGTTGTACCAAGCCATTCTGCTTACCAATCACTGCAGGAGCCCCGTCAGTTGATATGCCTACTAAATTGTCTAAATTTAATTCAACTGCTGAAATCTGCTCTAGTAGTCCACTGAATAAATCTCTTTCAGTAGTCTGTCCTTTCAAAGAACTGAGGCCAACAAGTTCTTCATGCACAGAGAAGTCGTCTGTTACACCACGTACAAACACTAGTAACTGAGCTGTAGATGTTACATCAGTAGATTCGTCAGTTGCTGGGGAAAAGTACACAAATTGTTTGCTTTTTTCTTTCAACTGGTCTACTATATCACCTGACAAGTCACAAATTCTACAGTGCACTGTCGTACGACTCAGACTGATATTTTCATACTTCTTCACAACATCTGGAGAAAGTTTTTGAACAGCAATAACAATACATTTTTTAATGAAATCACCTTCAGAAAATGCCTTTGAATTTTTAGCCAGCATATTTGCAATTTCATAGCTCACTTCTGTTACATCCTGTGACTCCTTATTTCTCTGACTGAACATGGTTTTCTGAACATCAAAACCTTGCATCAGTGATTGTATTTTCTGCTTCCTTAGTTCACCTGTGATTTTTTCATAAGACTTGTGCTTTGTTAAATAATGGCTTTGCAAATTATATTCCTTACAAACAGCTACGCTACTCTGGCATATCAAACAAATGATATTGTTTGCACTGTTTTCCGCAAAGAAATATTTGTCTGTCCATATATCATGAAATTTTCTGTGTTGATCTTCTAGTTTCCTTTTCCGAGTAGAAGTACTAGCAGCCATTGTGAGCAAGAGTAATCAACCCTCTCTGAAAGAGTTCCTAATAACGACTGTCGGTACTCAGGCAGTGAGGCCATCGACTTGGCAGTGTGGCACACAGACTCCCGTCTACTGTGACTAATGTCTAGACACGGTGGCTGACGCGTTCACTTCTCCAGTTCTGTGTCCACGGCACATTTTGAATTATTATCTGAACTGCTATTTATCAATTTATTACCTTTTATTATTTTTTTTACCTTTTATTACCTACTAAGGGCCGCCAGAGGGTTGCTTGAGGGCCACATGCGGCCCACGGGCCGCCGGTTGTGCATCCCTGATGTAGAGAGACACCCCCATCAGAGTCAGTCCCCCCAATCCCCTACTACTCCTACTGTAACATTACCCTTCTCCTTAGGCACCCTTACAAATTAAGAATCCATGTCACCCCCCCCTCTAGTCGTTACTTGTAGCCAGCCAAGTGACAACAGTCCACCAATGCCCATGTCTGTGTCTTAAATTGTATGATTTTTTGCAATTCTCTTTAGGATGTTCCACGCCATTGTGTCTCGTTCTGTGTTCTTCAGCCACATGATTACTTTTGTTACTCAGATATATTATGTTTCTTGCCAGGAGTCTTACAAGCTGAGCTCAGCATGTTGGTAGTGACTGAGCATTTATAAGTTACGTATGATGTCAGTATTATTTAGAGTGTAGGTATAAGAATTATTACAGTTATGTAAAGCATCTGCAAGCATTGTATTTATTAAGGCTTGTTCATTTGCATTATTTTCGAGCACTGCTACTCTGAGTGCCACCGCACCAATGCCAGCACCAAGCCAGTCAAGGCTGGGCGCTCATAGGGAAAGGACGTACACCCATGTGGACCCTGTACTTCTCTCATAATAAACTTAAGTTTTAGGTGTACAAGCGCCTTTCTCCAAGACAATATCAAGAACTGTTGGTGATCTACTGCTACTGCTACCTGGTGCGTCCCCAGGGGCCTTGTTGATATACGAGGTACCATCTTGGATGGCACGGACCATGGGACCTATAGATATATAGGACTCCACCGAATATGCTGAATAAGATGGGAAAAAAAATTATTTCTCACCAGAAACTATGTAGCAGGGAGGTGACAATCAGGGGCGTATAGGGGAAGGCGTTGTTGATATACGAGGTACCATCTTAGACTGCGCGAACCCTTGGACCCCCTATAGATGCATAAGGCTTCACAGAATTTACTGAATAAGATGGCTAAAAAATTATATCTCACCAGAAACAGGGAGGTGAGATTATTTGCCACAATCCTCTATGAATTCTATTGCAAATGATTTGATGGGAGTTCGCGTTGGATCATCGTCTACTGAAGGTCCAGTTGCACTGCCTCCTGTGCTTACAAGCAGCGTGCCACCAAAAGTGAGTAGGCACTGTGTCGGCAAATTAGAAACTAGGATATTAAACAAACTGAAATCCATGTGGATCTTTACATACAAAGTAAGAAACCTTGCAGACAAACTTGGTAACTTAATGACTGAATTGGAAAGCATTAGTTGGGATTCTGTAAGTTTGAATGAGATCCACAAAAAAGAAGAAAAAGTACTTCAGCTCGAAGACAGCAACCACCTGTTTTAATGCAGAGGAGAGCAAAATGAAAGAGTTAGTGGTGTTGGATTTCTACTTAACAGAAATCTTGCAGACAACATCGTCAAATTCAGCAGTGTATCTGACAGGGCAGCATGGATTGTCATTAGACTGTGCAGAAAATACACCTTGAAAGTAATACAAGTATATGCACCGACTTCTCAAAGCTCAGATGAAGAAATAGAAACATTTTATAATGAAATCTCCCAGATTATAGAAGAAGACAAGACCACATATAGGATACTCATGGGAGACTTTAATGCAAAAGTTTGAAAATAAAAAATGGAGAAGCATGTATGGGAAAATTTGGAGTTTGAGAAAGGACTGAAAGAGGAGAAACGGTGGTAAATTTGGCTGAAATGTATAACATGAGCATAATGAACACATTTTTTTCACATAAGAACAGGGAGAAAATGGACCTGGAAATGTCCAAATGGAGAAACAAAGAATGAAATCGACTTCATTATAGCAGATAAGAATAACACGAGCACAAATGTCACAGTTATCTTCAAAGTAAATCTAAGTGACCGTAGAATGGAGGGTTGCACAACCAGTTTCAGTTTCAGAAGTGAAGGAAGGATGATTAAAAATAAACAAGATGTGCCCAATATAGGTAAACAAAAACAAAGCAGCCTTTCAATTGGAAATAACGACCAGATTTCAAACTCGAAGTAATGCTAAATGTGAAACTGATGAGTTGAATGACAGACTAACAAAAGTGCTAAAAAAAAAAAAAAATTCAGCAGAGGTAATAGGGATACTTTATTACAACCCAAACCAAGACGTATTCAGAACAGACACTAGAGTTTGTGAAAAAAAATAAGAAATGAAATGAAAGCAAACACAAAGATGAAATATAATGAGCGGAATTAATTAAGCTTATCAACAGGAGACAAAGAGAAGAAAAAAAGAAAGAGAAATATGGATCAGATCAAAGAAACCATCAAAAATGGGAAAAGTCCAAAACGGGTCAGAAGTAAAATGGCACTAGGAAAACAACAAACTATATCATTGAAAGACAAAAACGGTGAAATCATTAAATGCAGAGATAAGACGGTGAAGAGAGTTGACGAATTTTACAAAGAACTGTATGCATCAAAGACAGTGGTACCAATAGTTACCTCTTCAGTTGACAAGTGAAATACCTGAGGTAACACCAGATGAAGTAAACATTTCTCTTAAAAATATGAAAAGAAGGAAGGTTCCCGGAGAAGACTGAACAGTAGCATATTTACTGCTGGATGCAGGAGTGCAAGTACAGAACAGGCTCGCCCACTTGTTTACTCAATGTATAAAGAACAGGAGTGTCGAAGAAGTTGAGAGACAGAAGAGAGAGTTATACAGTATGTAAAGAGGAGGAGAGAGGTGAAAAGATTAGTAAGAGAGAGTAAGAAGAGAGTGGATGAGGAATTTGGAAGGAATTTGAGTGCAAAGTGGAGGGAATGTAAGAAAATGTTCTGGAAAGAGATAAAGAGAGTTAGACAGGGTGCCAAAGAAGTTAGCTGGGGAGTGAAAGATAAAAATGGTAGATTACTAGTGGAGAAGAGAGAAAAAGTGAACAGAGGGAGAGAACACTTTAATGAATTGTTAAACATAGAGAATGAAAGTAATGAAAAGTATAAGCGGCTGGGGAATGGTTGGGAGAAGGAGGGATGTGGGAAGAGAGGAAGATATCAGTAGGATGGAAGTTGTGGAAGCAATGAAGAAAGTTAAAATGGGGAAAGCTCCAGGAATTGATGAAGTGTGTGGTGAAATGCTGAAGTATGGGGGAGAGATAGTAGTAGAATGGCTGTGGAAGGTGTGCAGATTCGCCTGGGAGGAAGGTACAGTTCCGGAGGATTGGAAGTCAGGTATAATTATTCCCCTATACAAAGGAAAATGGGAAAAAGAAGTGTGAGGTATTCATAGGGGCATTTGCCTTCTTAGTGTAATAGGAAAAGTATATGGTAGGATACTTATTGACAGATTTAGGGAAATAACAGAGGAATTAGTTGGAGAACAAGGAGGTTTTAGGAAGGGAAGAGGTTGTGTAGATAAGATATTCATTCTTAGATCTTTAGTGGAAAAGTTTCTACAGATGGGAAAGAAGTTGTATGCAGCCTTCATGGATTTGGAGAAAGCATATGAGAGAGTGGATAAACAAGGATTGTGGAAAGTATAAAGAATATAATATTATGGAGTAGATGGGAAGTTGTTGAAGGCCGTGAAGAGTATGTATGAGGTGCTAAGGCTGTAGTGCGTGTGGATGGTGAACTGAGTGAATTTTTCCATTTGAAGGTTGGATTGAAACAAGAATGTGCTACGTCTCCATGGTTGTTCAATCTGTAAATGGATGGGGTTATAAAAGAGATACAAGGTAGGGCAGTGGATGTTGGAGCGGCCCTAGTGAGAGAGGGCAGTGTTTGGAAACTCCCTGTACTGTTGTTTGCGGATGATACTGTGTTGTTCAGTGAAGACAAAGGGGAGCTGAAAGGCTTGGTAGATGAGTTTGGGAGAGTGTGTAAGAAACGAAATCTAAAGATGAATTTAGGGAAGAGTAAAATGATGACCGTCGAGAGAAGTGAAGTCAGTGAATGTACAATGAGATTGGATGGGAAGGATATGGAGAATGTGAGTGCGTTTAAGTACTTGGGTAGTGTGATGAGTAAGGATGGAAGTTTAGAGGGTGAAGTGCTTGAAAGGGTGAAGCAGGGAAGAAAGGTTGCTGGTTCCTTGAAAGCAGTGATAAGAAACAGAGAAGTGAGCAGAGAAGTGAAAATGTTGCCACATGACAGTATTGTGATACCAACTTTAACGTATGGAAGTGAAGCTTGGACGCTGTTGGAGGGACAGAAGTCAAGAGTGAGAGCAGTGGAAATCAGTTATCTGAGAGGAGCATGTGGAGTCACATGGAGAGACAGACTGACAAATAAGGAAGTGAAGGAGCGTTGTGGTGTGGATGTGGATGTGATAGGAAGCGTTAGGAGAAACACGTTAAGGTGGTTTGGCCATGTGGAGAGGATGGAGAGTGAGAAACTGACGAGGAGTGTGTATGTGAGTGAGGTGAAGGGGTGGAGAGGGAGGGGGAGGCCAAGGATGAGATGGAGGGATAGAGTGGAGAGATATATGAGAGAGGGGGATGTGAGCTGGGAGCAGGGCAGTGAAATGGCGGGGGACAGAGCGACATGGAGGCGATTTTTTGTGGCCACCCCTTACGGGATTAAGGCGTCTGGTAATAGATAGGTGAATAAAAAAATATCCAAAACATGGTGTAATGCAATAGCTATTTTACTTTACAAAAATGGCGATTCAAAAGATATTCGTAACTATCGACCCAGCTGCTTATTATCAGTTATTTACAAACTCTTCACTAGGGGGTTTACAAACAGAATAACATTAAATTTGGAAGACAACTAACCTCTTGAACAGGCAGGATTCCGAAGCCTGTATTCGACTACTGATCACCTATACACAATGAATCAGCTAGGTTTTGTTGATTACGAAAAGGCTTTTGGCTCAGTGGAGCACACAATTATAAAATCATTTTGAGAACAAGGAGTATATGAAAACATTGTAAAACTACTCGAAAACATATATAAAGAGGGAACTGCTACAGTTAAATTACAGAAAGACTTGGAAAAAGGTTAAGAATGAGAAGGGCGTGCGTCATGGAGACACATTTTCACCAAAATTATTTACAGCATGCCCAGAAAGATGGAGAAAAACTAACCCATTTAGGATTTGCAGATGACATTGTCCTAATCTCAGAAACAGCAAAGACATTGCAAAAAGTGTTAAATGACCTGAACAGAGGAAGTCTTAAAGTGGGGCTAAAGATGAACCGGAGTAAACTAAAGTAATGAAAAATCCACATACACCAGAAAGCGTCATCATAATAAGCAAAGGAATTCTTGAAGTCGAGGAGTACAGTTGCTTGGGGCAAATTCTAAAATGAACGATAGACCATGATAGCGAAATGAAAAGACACATTACAATTGGATGGAATGCTTTTGGTAAACATAGTGACATTATGAGAAGCAGCTTGCCAATATGTATGAAACGGAAAGTATATAACGAATGTATGATCTCAGCTATGACGTACGTACGATTGTGAGACCAGGAAACTGACAAAAACGGTAGAAAATCAACTTATCTGTTCTCATAGAGCAATGGAAAGGTCAGTGTTGGGAATATTTTTAAGAGACAAGAAAATATCAATCTGGGTGAGAACAGACATTATAGAAGTTACAGTATAAAAGAACAGAAATGGAGGTGGGCAGGCCATGCAACAAGAATAGGGGATAACCGATGGAGCAAGAGGGAGTCGGTACGCGTAGCGGAAGGCCAAACAGGAGATGGGTAGATGAGATAGAGAAATTTGCAGGGAAAACTTGGCAGAAATTTGCTCAGTCAAGCAGTTCGTGGAGAAAGTTGGGGGAAGCCTTTGTTCTGCAGTGGACTTATAATGGCTGATGATGATGATGATGATGATGATGATGGT
>JAGKTI010022819.1:0-15084 GCA_018397915.1 Birgus latro
ACAGTAAAAGTCCTCTAATCCAGCCACCAATAATCCGAAAATCCCAACACTCCAAATTTGTCAAGGTGAAATTTTTCGAAATTTTCTTGGCTTTTTTCAAATTTTTCTGGCCTTTGTTCCAATTTTTCTGGGGTTTATCTAAGGATTTATCTGGTTTAAACTTACCCTTGGACTTGGATGTACCTGCCAGCAACTCTTCATCTACACTTCTATGCATTTCCGGTGAGTAAAACAATAACCCATATCAATTTAAGTGTTTATTTAAAGATCTTGTACATATTTCTTATGTTTTCAAAGGGCCTTCCCAATTGTCCGAAAAAACTAATAGTCCGAAAGACCCTCGGTCCCCTGCGATTCGGATTACAGGACTTTTACTGTATCTATCTATGTACCTATATATATATACAGTACAGTAAAACCTCAATATAACGGACTTCAGTAGACTGGAATTCTCTTTTATCGGACTGGAGGAGCTACCGGACTAAATTCCTATATATCGGAAAAAGTCTGATAAAGCCAAAAGCAGTCTGGACTGCCTGGCCGCTTCAGCTATGTTCACCACAATAAGGTAAATAAAAGACATGTTTATTAGTGTACAGTACAGTATTATTATTACATTTGATTAATATAGTGAAGGTGTAACACAGTACAGTACTGCAATGGTAGTGAAAGCAGTTTACAAACCATTGGTGCAGTCCGAAATAATGTCTGATATATTGGAAAAAGTCCGGATTAGCAGGGGAAAGTCCGGATGTCATTTTTATCGGAATTTCGCATTTTTCGGAATGGCTTGGGCCCCAATTAGTCTGTTACAGTGAGGTCTTACTGTATATATATATATATATATATAGCATTGGCTGATTTTCTTGATATGATTTATGCTTGCACTAGATGTTATTAATAACTTTTAAGAATTGTTTGTCAGTAGACCTGAATAACCATAAAAGCTGCCTTTTTTTAAGCAAAAAAATTTAATTATAGTATAGTTCATTGAAGATAATTTGCTCTGCTAGTTCAGTATGTAAGACTGTGTGATACAGGCACAGCATTATTAGACGGTGGAGAGGGATGCCATCCCATGGTAACTCTGATTTAACTGGGTGGCTTTTCTCTCCAGGTTTACAGATGTTTCTATCTTTTTGCCCATCCACCAAAACGAGGATTGTGAACTGCAAGAGCTTGCAGTCAACTGGGTTCCTGTTCATATGAGCTTGGGGCCACAACTCCAACAACAGCGTAATGGACTTTATTTGCTTATACAGTAAACCCTCGATATACCAAATCTTCTTTTAATGAATTTTGGTTTTAACGACCACCTCGAGTTAGCTGAACATCATGTTTATTGAACAAATTTTGTTCTGTAAAAGAATGGATTTGGGGGAAACACTGACCAGCGTGGCATTCCCTCACACACATGCATGAACACACACATCTTGACTATGTGCAAGTGGTGGAATGCATTTTTTTTATGTTCATTCTGCTGTTCTGTACTGTTTGCTATTGTAGTTCCAGATATGTAGTATTTGGTGTAATGTAATTGTTAACGTACCAAGTGAGTTTTCTTTACCCACACTTTCCTTAGAAATGCTGAACAACGAACAAACATAGATTTTTCCAAGGCCTACTTGCTGTCTTTATTTGCAGTACAGTTACCTCTTGAATGGTAAGAATAATCACATAAGTTAGTAAATAGAGCATTTATTGAGAAAAGGAGCCATTTAGACTTAGCTGTATGTTATTGTGTGCGAGTGTAAGGTGGAGCAACGCTCTGTAGCTCTGTATTTGACAATTTTTGTTCATTAAAAGCCACGATGCCGTGAAATTAGTGAAGAGCATGGTATTCAGCTTTAACGTCGAGTCTGGTACCAATTAGTTCATTATATTGAGGGTTTACTGTACATCTCATCTGTAAGAAAAAGTGATTTCTTAAATGTCAGTTTTGATGGTGAAATTATATGTGATCATTTTTTCACATTATCTCAAGTTTACATTATCAGTAGTTTATACTTTTGATTTGTTTTTGCTGGTCTTGTTTGATCACCGCAATCTCCCCCCCACCCTTTTCTTTTTCTTTGTAGAGTCCAGCAGGAATTGATCAAAATTGCTATTAGAGTACATGCACAGTTCAAAATGTCATTAATGTTATGGCCTGGAAATTTTCTTCCCTTTATGTGCAGAGCGAAAAGATTAAAGTGATGATCAGGTTTTTTTAAAATTTTCATTTAAGTGGAGAACTCAGCTGTCTCTTGAAGATATATCATCATTAATGATGATGTCATGATATGAATAATGATGATATATTGTAAAGAGAGTCGAGTTTTCCATTTATAGGTAAATCACAGACTTATCACCACTTGAGTCTTTCATTTTGTACAGCATACCAGAGAGAGATGAAAAACACCACAATTTTAATATACTGTTACAAAGTGTGCATGAATTTCAGTGGCAATTTTGGCCACTGAAGATAAATTATCACTAAAGGAATAAAAGTCAAAGCCCTTGTCATAATGGGAGGTTGTGTATCAAGTGTTCACCTTTTTAGCTTCATCATAGCACAGTACAAGTTCAGATTATAGTTTGCCAGCATATGTACAGTTTATAGGTACTATGTTCACAGTGTTATGGTATGATGGCAGACAATGTTGGAGTCAAAATATGCTTTACATTCTTTAGCTTCAGTTAATGGATTTTGCTTAAGAAAGCGTTCATCATTATAATGTTAGAAGACTGTTATTTTTTACATTTCAGCTAAATGACTGTATCTTAGTGGGTTTGCTAGTTGTGGATGTATACATTGTTGTATCAGCATGCTTGAATTGTACAATAGATGTTGATAGCATTTCACCTTACTGTAGTCATAATTTTAGCCTCAAGAATGAAACTACAGTATATAAATAATGTTAATACAGTGTGAGATCATATCATTGCTTGCCAGTTGAAATAAAACAAACATGTAATAAAAAGCAGAGCAATATACCTCATGGCATGAAACATTTTTTTCCTTTTTTACTGACTGTAGAATTAATGTATTGTAGTACAGTTTTGTGTGTGATTTGCACATGATGTACAGTAATGTAGTGATCACCAGCACAAGTAAAAAACTGCAGAATTAGTGTGGCTTGGGTTTTGCTCCTTCAGTTGGTTGTTGTAGTACAGTACTTAAGGAAAATCGGCTGCAGGTGTCCTTGACCATTACGCTCAAGTATCGTGTCAGTGAAGGGACCATCTTTACCACCCACAGGTCAAAGAGAGAGGTATTGACTTCCACAATACAGGTATACTATAATTGAGTTGTCCGATTAAATATGACTGCATTACAATACTGCTTATCTGGAAAAGTTGACTCCATTAATAATAATTAATGTAGAAAGAAATGCTCTTGCAGTCTAATGAGGGTAAAGTAACTGGTCACCCTTCCCTGAGTTGTCTAGTCTAGAGCATTGATGCTCCTAGTAAAAAGAGGAATTAGATAACTGGATGATGAATGGATTTAGTAAAATTTTACTTTGCTTTCAGTGGGTCAGGAAGCATATTTCCACCCAAAGCAAATGACTTTTTGCCAGATGCAGAGAAGTATTTCAGTCCTAAACTTACCCTACAGTACTTGTATATACAGCTTTGATAAGGCTGTGCCAGTTCACCATAGCTCACACTTATGATTTTTATCGTGTGATGGGTGTATGCAAAGTATTTGCTCAGCCTGTCATCATGCACTGTTTAATCCCTTTTTCACCCTGATACATTTTTAAGTGATCCTATTTTAAGATTACCTAAATTCAAACAGTTGGTTAAATGTTATGTAAGTGTATATAAATGTTAAATTGTACATAAATGTATTTCATCAGCTGGAAACATGTGTACTGTAAGTGGAACTAAATTGCACCAAGCCAGATGTAGATGATAATCTTGCCCTGCCTGTATAATTGGTGATTACAAGTTACACCATAGGAATTTAAATATTACATTTTATTTCTGGAGTAGAAGAAAGATCTCAGTTTTTGGAGTAGTATTACAATCCCTTTACTCTGATGACATTTTTCATATCATTATGGCTATTCCAAGATGATTTCCTCAGGTCAAGAGACCTCTTATGGTGATAAGGTGAGAAAGTATCTCCAGTAATGATGTCATCAGTTGTATTATATTTGGGCTATCCAGAGATAGTTTTCAGCTCAAGGAATCCCCCATGTTGTGAGAGGATTATGCTCCAAAAGTTATCTTGTAGCTATGTTATTGTTTTTCTTGTGATTCTTTTCCATCATGAACCCTCCCTTACTTCTTAAACTCTCTGCTTCCCTGAGGGTCTAAGCTCACTAGGACATGAGAATGCTTTTGTATCATTGAAGGAAATTGATGTGCAGAACACTAGCACCCTTTATTGTGAGTGTATCTTCTGAATTTCATAATATGCTAAGAGCAGTTTCATATGTTTTCAATGCACAGTGAATCATACCACCATTCTTCTTGACTTTGTGGCAGGTTGAAATGGTCCTCTTACTTCTGTCACATGAGTCTGTCTGTCTCAAGGGCTGTAGCTGCTTCTACTACCACCTAAAGGAGGAAAATGATGTTTGTCATTGCAAAAATTCTTAATTTTATTGTTTTCCATTGGCATGCTTTTTGTTTCTTTTTATTTATAACCACTTAACACACTATATCAATGAAAAGCTCTTCTCATTGTAGTTTATAGATGCTGGATAGTGTTGAAAAATTTTTGTTCTCATTCTTTCATTATTTTTCAGGGTTTCTGTACATTACACAGATCAAAGCAGCTGAACAGTTCATGCATTTTACATTACTTTAAATAAACTTCAAATCTTGAAATCCCAACATACCTTTCCCTATACTAAACAGATCACCAGAATGGTCAAAGGTGTCAGCATCAGAGCGCCAAAGGCTAGGACTGACGTTTGAAGATGATGGCGAATTTTGGTAAGTAGAAGTACTTTACAGATTATGAACATAGAATAATTGGTTTACTGATCTGTTAAATTCTTTATCATGGTTGTAAATGTTATCTACATATTTTCAGTGGCCTTGATCAGCCTCAGTAGTGCTGCAAAATATTATAATAAAAGTACTACCCAAAATTTCATACTGTACAGTATATAAATAAGATTTTTTGGTGATATTATTTTTTTCTAATTAGAGCCAAGTTTATGTATATGTTGTTCCCAAACCTCTTTTTCTACCTGCCTCATTCTGATCTCGTGCCATACTGCCAAATGCTCAACATCCCGCTGCCAAGTACATACCGACCAGAACACAAAAATACAATCACCGTACAGAACAAAACACCACACAAACACCCAACCCACACATGCTACCTTCACATCCCATATTTTGCCAAATTCACCCACCTCCTTCTGGTCAGGAAGCAGCACCTGAACACGGAAAAGTGAACTGGTTGCCCACTCCATGGCAAAATACGGAACGATTTTCAGCAACACACCAGCTACCATCACTGGCAGCAGATAAAGCACATTCCCAAAACACTTCACAACACGACCCAATATTACAATCAAAATTTCAGTACAGTAGTAAAGTAATACCAAATTTCAGTTCTGAGACTAGGCAGGACAGGTCCACCTACCCAATCCTGTTTATGAAGCCCGGGTGGGGATCCAATAACTTCATCAGGATTTCTTTCAAGAATATGAAATTTAATGATAAAAACAGAAACAATATTGCAGATGAGTACAGATGAATATAGTGGTTATATTACCTATCGCAAAAGTGGTTTTGGAATCCAAACTTTTCGAAGAGAAACCTTTGCTTCACTGCAGTCCATAACACCACCCTTATCCACGTCCGAAGACATTTTGTTGAAGTCTCAAAAGATCTGATAAAACTAGGCCTTAATGGTTATATACACTCTGATAGATGAATACAATGATCCACCCTTACAGCGCTAAGGAGAGTGACTTGCTCTCGAAGGTAGCTCACCTTTTATAGACCCAGGTAAGCTGGAAGTGGATATTATGAAATATTCGAGGCCACAATGATTTTATTTTCTTCCATAATTATCTCAATTCCATTGAGACAATTCTTTATTTTTGCATTTTGTAAGGAAAAAAATATTCTAATTTTTAGTACAAAGATTGCTTTAGTGTCTAAATATAATTTAATAAACGTCAATTATTATTTTTGAGACAATTTGATTGTGGAAACGGAAATTCAAATCTTCCTTTGTTATTTATCTAATACATCACAGGAAATGGAAAATAATTAGTCCTTTTATAAAATGAATATTATTTTTTCTATTTCAGTTACTGCCATATAATACTGTAATTCTCTTCACGCAAGACAAGAAAAATCCCATTGTTTACAACATGGCTTATCCAGCCTCCTTGGCTGACAAAAGTATCTTGCCATAGTTATGATATCTACCATAATATTGCAGCATCTGTAGTTCATTCATTTTAAGTAGACACTAGCTTGTGACTCAACATCCATTCCATGTTTATAGTGCAACCTGCGCAAGTAGCAGCATATCTAAGTGCTAACCTCTTCTTACATAACACTGAAAATTGTTGTATGGCAGTTATATGCCTAATTAATGTGAACAAAGTAGAGTACTGTCACTACTTGGATGGTCCCATACCTTGTTCAAGCATATGGTTCTCAGAACTGGAGGGATTAGATATAGAGTTAAATAACTCCTTCACATTTAGAAGTCCTACCTAATTTGGAGGCAGCAAGAGTTCAGTAAACACAACATCATAGGATCGAAAGGCTTAAATGATGGGGACAGCATGCAGTTACATACAGTCAGGGGCAAAAGTTGGTTTACTACTCCACTGAGCCTACTACATACTGTATGTCCACCACTTTCCTCCCTGATGCATGATGTCAGAGAGAAGTGTCTATGGGCAGAGAAACTTACTTAGCCTCTCTCAGGTTAGGAATAATAGCCAGTGGAAGGAAGTGAGAAGTAGAAAAGATGAAACATTGTGCGAACTTTTGTCCCCGATTGTAGGTAAACCTTTAGGGTGGAACTAAAGAATATTGAAAGCTAAACTTGAAAGAATGAGTGGATGACCCATTTCACTGAGAATTAATTGTACGGTAGTTATATTTATGTGCTTCCTCTTCAGGTTGCAAGATCTTATGCCCATCCCATTTATAAGAGGGAAGCAGGGTTATGATGATGATGGCGAAGATGATGATAGTGATGATAACGATGATGATGATGATGTAGTGATGATGATGATAATGGAGTGATGATGATGGTGGAGTGATGATGATGGTGGAGTGATGATGATGATGGTGATGGTTTACCTCAGAATACAGTAGTTTGGTATATCTTTAGAACACTTATCAGTAAACAAGTGGGGGTTAAGTGGGAGAGTGGGGTCAGGCTCGAGATGTAGTTAATACATAGGCATTTATATAAATTGGGTGTTGGGTCCGAGTTACATAGATTCCATGTATCAGGCTGGCAGATTAACATGTTAACTGCAAAACTGGGAGGTCCATTGATTATTGGGGGAAGCTTTAATATCAGGTTAACTTTTAGCTTGAATGAAGTTTTAATAGGAAATCATGTAGTAATTCACTGTGGATGTCATTGCAAAAAGCAGTGTAAGAAAAGGGAACTTACAAATAAAAAATTATTGTATATTATTTCAGGATGACATTTGAGGACTTCCTAGCACACTTCACAGACCTTTCCATCTGCTTCCTCATCAACACAAAGGTTCTCACCTTTAGCAAGACCTGGCATGAGACATCATTCTTTGATGCCTGGACAATTGGTGTGCGTGGTCATAACACCGATCGTGCTGGTGGCTGCCCTAACCATAAAGAAACATTTCTTCGTAACCCACAGTACAGGTCAGTATTTACATTTACATATGCAAATATTTGAAGCCATTGTCAGACTTTATTTAACTTGATTGAACCTACACAACTTACTACAACCAGTACAGACTTAGGACTTTGAATTGATTATCAGTCATTAGAGCATAAGAAAACAAAATTGCATCATCCTCATCACAATCATCCTGTTTTCATACATCCATGGGAGGATTCAGGAGTGTTGCCTATGCTGCCTGGGCAACATTCCTGGTTGATCACACTAAGATAGTATCCAGTACTGAGCATATATACTGTAGAATGCTAGTTTATTGGTGCGTGTGTTTATTTCTCCCACACAAACGATCCTTGCTGACAAAGATTACTGGTGTTTAGTTGTCTTAGAGCAAGGGGATGTTGAGCCCTTAGTACTTTGGAAGATAATATGTGCAACACTTCACAAATATTCCTAGATCCACTCCTGACATCCTCTACAGGTTGGTGAGGTAGTGTCCAGAAAACAATGGAGGAATTAATCAACAGCATGCCCAGTGAAATGGGCAAGCCTTTCATTCACAATTCAAGCTCCCAGAGTCCTGACTCAGCCCCACAGGTCTGACCACCAACACATTTTCCTATTGTTATTTTTACTTACAGATATGTTACATATTCCCTGTTAGAGATGTGGGGTAGAAGGTTTGTCATCCATGGCAAATCCAACTTTGTCATGTGCTCCTCCATACATATCTTAATTCATCCAGTCAGCTTGATCCACTATCAGCTCCTTATTCTCAGTAATATCTGTACCTCCCTTTCATACACATTTTTGTGCCTTATCCAACTTGGCCTACAATGCCTTCATCCACCTTCAGACTCACTTATATACAATGTCTGATAAAAAAGTTCAAGGACCTCACAGTTATTTCAAAGAATAATGCACATACATTAGTATTATATGCCGTCCCCTTCAAAGTAATCTCCCTCAGCTTTTGTGCATTTGCTCCAACCTTCCTTCAACTTTTGGAAACCAAGTTGGAAGTCTGTAACTGTTATGTAAAGTTGTACCTTCACATTGTTATGAAAGGCTGATTTTTTTTTTCATTCATTCATTATCCAATCCTATGTCGCCCCACAGAGGAGTGTAGGAACCCGGGGCTAGGCAAGTTGGTCCTGACATTTAAGATGAGAGTGACCAGCCTCACTCATCCATGAATGGCATTATGTGAGCAATAAACCCCAACCACCTCTTGGATATAAACCTTCACCGGCTCAATCCGATTGGAGTGCCATAATTACCCACTAAACCACCAGGTGCCAAAATTTGGTTATATGGTTACCACCCAGCATAGTAAATGGTTTCCTGGTGTACAGGAAACCATTTGGCTTGTCACTCAGTGTAGAGTCACCCACATGCAGAAGGACGAGGAAAGAATGAAGGCAAGAAAGACAGAGGAGGGAGTGTAAAGTCACCCGTAGGCAGAAGGACAAGGAAAGAATGAAGGAAAGAAAGACAGAAGAGGATTGAAGAAAAGAAAGATGGAGGAGAGGAAATGTTACCAAATCTGTTTTCCCTCAGTCTCATTGTGATATTTGTGAATAGAAAAATTCACATGGGGCAAGACGGTGACTAGCATCACTCATCCTAGAGTGGCATTATGTGAACAATAAATTCCAACCATCTCTTGAATGCACAGTTGGAGTGCATTAAAGACCATCAGGCATCATTTGGCTGTATGGTAACCATTCAACACAGAAAATCCATATCATTGTATTGTTAATAAATGCTCCATCTTGCTTGTATGCATCATCCTTGGTGACCTAATGGTGGCTTTCCACACTGCTCGTTCTCTGGCAGCCACGCTATTCAGTCCCTTATCCATGAGGTCATACTGTCTGTGACCTGGTCCCAGGTCTTTTTCAGTCTGCCTCTTGCAGCCCTACCCCCAGCATTCACATTTCTCACTTTCCGCACCCAATTGTCATCCTTCATCCTCTCCGCATGCCCAAACCATATCAGTTTACCCCTCCTCATCTCAGCACCGATACACTCCAGTCCCATCATTCCCCACTGACTCTTCAGTCATAAACCTAGTCCCTCCGGCCGCGCATTCATCTGATCATTGTCATTTCTGTACGTTTGAGTGTACGAATATTGTTTTCCTATATTGCCCAGGTCTCACTACCATTACAGCATTACAATCCCTACTCATGCTCTATACAAGATCCCATAACACGGAGGGAGAGCCCCCTCAAGGTCAGGATAGGCAACAGCTCCCTAAACTTCTTCCAATCACTCCTTACCCTAGCCACAGAGCCAGCTCCAGCCCCATCTACAGCACATGACATGTCCCTCAAATAACAAAACTCTTCCACACACTCAAGAGACATACCAGCATGATTACTCCTTTCATACCTGACAATCTCTATATGTTCGCTCCAGCTCACTGCACAGATGAAATCAGCATTATCTTGCAGTCCACCTTTAATACCACTACATCTCTTATGCATTCATTTATCACAGATACTACACAAGATGAAGTTACTTCCCACACCCATGTGACAAACTGCATATGAGTACCCATCCTCTCCTTTGACAGGACTGCCACTAATTCCAGATATCATCACTTTTATTTTATTGACATTTCCTTTCAGAGTCGTGTGCCCCATTCCATTCCTCCACTTCCTAAGTCTTTCCTTCGCCTCCGTTTCATTCTCTGCAGTCAGCACCAAGTCATTGGCATACAACGTCTGCCATGGGAGTCCATTTCTGAAGTCACATGAGAGAGCTTCAAGCACCATGACAGACAGTAAAATTATTTTCTGAATTCCACAGACTCTTTAGACTTGTCACTCATTGAAGAGTTGTTTTAAGATTGTACTGCATTGAGTGAGTGGATAGTGAGCACAATCACCTACCACATACCCCCTTTTGTCATGCACCCCACCATACAGAATTCATCCAACCAGCTCAGTCCCTCGTCAGTTCCCTGGCATTGTCATGCTTCATGCATTTCTTTCTCAAACACTCATTCACCATATCTGTATACCTTCTTCTTAGCCTACCAGACCTCCTTCCACCTTCAGACTTACTCACATATACCCTTTTCACTAACTTGTTTTTGCCCATTTTCTCCTTGACGATTATGATAAAATTTTTTCCTGATTTTTCAGGTAGCTTTGATCACTAAGATTTTCATTGTACTGTATTATCTACTGAGGGAGGAGATGTATAGACAAAATTCAATTCAAATTGTGCATGTTTCAGGTTTGACATCAAGGACGAGAATGATGATGTTATATTCCAGTTGATGCAGAGGGATGCACGTGACCGCAAGCAAGAAGGAATACAGAACCTTGTCATTGGTTTCCATATAATGAAGGTATGGTTCTAATAGCAGAAATACTTTTTTATTTCAGTGAGATGTAGAGGTGAGTTTCCTGTAAGTGAAATAATATTTTTTATAAGACCACTGGACTCTGTTAAGTCATTTATGAAGACTAATGATATACAGTATATAGATGTACAGTACATAGAGCAACCTACACTTCCCATTTGTTGCACTGAAGCTACCTCTCAGGAGAATAATTTGTGCATGCAAATGTGAAATGTAAGTTTTGAAAGTATTTCAGTAACATTGCAGTTTATAGTAAGCTTTTTGTATGACTGGAAATCACCGGTACCTGCACCATGCTTGAGTAAGTAAAAATCCAACTGTTGAGTAAAACAAAACACAAAACACTGTGTATTTTTGGTTGATTGTTGATACTGCAACTCATCTTAGAGAAGAGAATTGAGGGGGGCAACTAAAAACAACCCTCTGTATAGGTTGAGGAGAACCGGCGGTACCGTGTTCACCGTGTCCATGAAAGCATTGCCACATCTGACTACATTCGCACCAGGTCCATCTTTCTCCGTGAGCAGCTCAAGCTGGGTCGATATGTCATCATACCCACCACTTTTAAGCCTGATGAAACTGGCGAGTTCCTTCTTAGAATGTTCACCTCCAAGGATCCTGATGCTAAGTAGGTCAATCTGTTATTCTACCAAGTTAGTTTGAATTACAAAATTAATATAATTTTTAATATGTTTACTGTACAGTACTTGCTTTTTATTGTCATAAAACAGATTACTCAAAGTATGTGTCAAAAGCCTGTCATTGCAGAAGTTCAGTTTTGCACATGCATTTAAGTAACTGAAGAGCACAGAACAGTACCATATAACTTAATTCTTAACCATGCAAATGAACACACTTATAAGGACATTTTTAAGTGTTCATCCATCCATCCATCATCCAACCCTATGTTGCCCCATGAGGAGTGGAGGATGGAGGAGCCCAGGGTCAGGCAAGTTGGTCCCAACAAATGAGAGTGACCAGTCTCACTCATCCCTGAGTGGCATTATATGAGCAATAAACCCCAACCACCCCTTGGATATAAACCTACACAGGCTCAATCTGATTGGACCGCTTTAATTACCTACTAAACCACTAGGTGCCATGATTTGGTTATGTGGTTACCACCTAGCATAATAAATTTTTTCCTTGTGTACAGGAAACCATTTGGCTTATCACTAAATGTAGAGTCACCCATAGGCAGAAGGAAGGGAAAGGAATGAAGGAAAGAAAGAAGAGGGAGTGTAAAGTCACCTGTAGGCAGAAGGAAGTGGAAAGAATGAAGGGAAGAAAGACTGAAAAGGAAGGAAGGACGAGAAGTAGACTCCCAAAGCAGCACTACATCAAGTGAGTGGATGGTGAGCATCCGCACCTATCACCATTAAGTGTTCAAAATACATAAATAACCCCCTTTAATGATGATTTTTTTTTATGAGTCAGTCGAAGATTGGTGTCACTAATCACTGATACCATTCATCTGTTTTATGGTAATTTCCCCCTTTCATCTGAATACTGGTAGAAAGTGCACTGTCAGATCATGCAGGGGATTAAGATAATTTCGTATTCTTCTCGTGTTCATAGCTAGGGAAAAAATTCCACTTCATTTTTATAACTACTGTCTCCCTCATTCTTCGGCCTACAGGTGACTTTACACCCCCTCTTCTGTCTTTCTTTCCTGTATTCCTTCCTCTTCCTTCTGCCTATGGGTGACTGTACACTGAGTGACATACACTGAGTGACAAGCCAGATGGTTTCCTGTACATCAGGAAACCATTTACTAAGCTGGGTGGTAACCATATAACCAAATTATGGCACCTGGTGGATTAGTGGGTAATTATGGTGTTCCAATTGGATTGAGCCTGTGTAGGTTTATATCCAAGGGATGGTTGCTCACGTAGTGCCTCTCAAAGATGAGTGAGGCTGGTCGCTCTCATCTTAAGTGTCAGGACCAACTTGCCTAGCCTCGGGTTCCTACGCTTCTCATTGGGCGACATAGGATTGGATGATGGATGGATGGATGGTAATATTCTCACCTGGTATTCCTCAGATGCTCACAAATTTTAGCATAATTCAGATTTCAGTCTTAATACAGTATTATAAACACCATTACAGTATTAGATTACCCATATCCACATATCCTACTGAAATTTTATACTTTGTGTATACTGTACATTCTAACATTGACAAGGAGCCTACATGTAGTGGCACTGTGTACCCTGAGCAGAGCAAAGCAGCTGCAGCATTCACCCAGGAGCCAAACCACCTAATATTTCCTAGCACTATGCCATTGGGAAGGATCCTGGCCCTACCTTGGTAAGGCACTGTTTATCACAAGGAGGCATTGGTTCCCTACATTGTGTACAGTATGTACTATAGTGCACCTGTGGGATGGTCTCACAGAAGCATTTGCTTACCTGTGGTTGACCAGTGAGCTTGACCAGAGAGACTAGGGTTAAGCATCATCAGCAACTGTACTGTCTTGTTATTGATCACTGATTTTAGAACTTTTTCCATGTCTGATTACCATGTGGTGAAATAGATACCCTGAAGTTTTCCCACGCGTCAACAGATGATACAGACAGGGACAAATGTTCACCTAATCTTTCTTCCTTTTATTTGTCAATATTGTACAGTATTCCTAAACTGAGAGAGGTGTGGTATTTAGTTGTGCCCATATATAGTTGTGATACTGCCTCATGCATCAAAGAGAAAAGTGACAATCATGCCATAAGGTTGAATTAGTTGTAGTGGAACACCTGTATTGTAGTAGGTGATATTTTTCCCCCACACATCCTAGCACGTCATTACTTGGATAGGAATGCTGTTCATTGTTAAACCATCCATGATATGATACCGTATGCTAACTTCGGGTAGCACTGGGCTAGGATTATGTGTATTAGCAAGGATATTTTAATGCCATGTTGGTAACTTATGGAAGAGCAATGTATAGTAGACTGAGGGGCTCTAACTGTGATAAAAAATATCATTTTATGGTGACAGGGATAAAGAAAGGCACTGTTGTCCTGAAAAGTTTAATGGAAATTATTTGTAAACCTATTACTGTGAAAGGTTTCTCTTCTGTCAAAATAGAATTATATGACGGTAGCAAGAGTAGAATTAAAATATTGTCATAGTGCCAAAGGAGTGAATGAAATTTAGATTTCATTCATTCATTACTGAAATTTAAATTCTCAAGAAATATCCAGCTGCAGCCTGGATCAGTCTCATGGTTTCATAATTGGTAATATACTTCTATAACCAGTTGACCATTGCCTACCTTCTCCCAACCAGTGGAGTCTGCACTTAAATAGCAAATGTTCATCATTATACACTATCGTTGCTGTATTGTACTGAAGCTTTTCATTTAACAATAATTCACTTAATATGTTTTTCATAGAATTATTAAACAGTTTTGGAACACTTTGAACATGACATAGTTAAAAAAAAAAAAAAAGTTTAAAGTGTAGGTTCAGGTTTGAAACAGCTCACATGAGCATTTGTTCCAGTAAACTAGTTCTTATAGCTCTGAATTGCCTACATACTCTTACAATCAATATAGAGCATCTCCTCCTCTTCCTCCTCCTCCTTGATTGTGTGGGGTTCGGACCCACCTTGCCAATGTTGGTGACGGCCACACATCTGTTAAACTGCTTGAATTCACCACACTTTGAAATATGCCTAATCACAACATCAAAATATTTTTGTTGATCAGTGTTTTTGGCTTGATAATGATCACTCTTATCTTAAATGTCAGGACCAACTTACCTAGCCCTGGGCTTCTATGCTCCTCATGGGGCAACATTGGATTAGATGATGGATAGATGGATAATGAATTTATAATATATGAGAAGACAGTCTCATGTGTTAGGTGGGGGCACTCACCATCCACTCACTC
>JAGKTI010022820.1:0-15084 GCA_018397915.1 Birgus latro
TGGAAGTTTGGAGGGTGAAGTGCTTGAAGGGGTACAACAAGGAAGAACAGTTGCTGGTTGTTTGAAAACAGTGTTAATATAGGGAAGTGAGCATGGAAGTAAAAAAGTCATTGTATGACAGTATTGTAATGCTAACTAACATATGGAAGTGAAGCTTGGACCTTGTTGGAAGGACACAAGTCAAGAGTGAGAGCAGTGGAAATGAGTTACTTGAGGGGAGCATGTGGAGTTATGTACAGAGAGACAGACTGACAGATGAGGAAATGATTGAGCATTTTGATGTGATAGAAAGCATTAGGAAAAATACACTGAGGTGGTTTGGCCATGTGGAGAGGATGGAGAGTGAAAGACTGTATAGGAGAGTGTATGTGAGTGAGGTGACTTACACCTCCCTCACTCACATACCTCTTTACTTCATCCCTCCATCTCATCCTATGTCTCCCTTGTCTTCTTCCCCCCTCCACCTCACTCACATTCACTCTCCTAGTTAATCTTTCACCTCCTTCCTCTCCACATAGCCAAACCACCTCAGTATATATCTCCTAATGCTTTCTATCACATCCACATCACCCCACAATGCTCTTTAATTTCCTTATTTGTCAGTCTGTCTCACCATGTAACTCCACGTGCACCTCTCAAATATGTCATATCCACTGCACTCACTCATGACTTGTGTCCATCCAACAAGGTCCAAGTTTTGCTCCCATACATTAGAGCAGGGATGACAGTACTGTACTGTCATGCAGTGACATTTTTTTTTTTTTTTTTTTTTACTTCCATGGTCACTTCCCTGTTTCTTTTCATTGCTTTCAAAGAACCAGTAACTTTTCTTCCCTGTTGTACTCTTTCAAGTACTTCATCCTCTAAACTTCCATCCCTACTCATCACACTATCCAAGTTCTTAAATGCACTCACATTTTCCATTTCCTCACTATCCAGCCTCACTATGCATTCAGTGACCATTCCTCTCAAAGACCACTACTTTACTCTTCCCCACATTAACCGTTAGATTCCATTTCGTACATACTCTCCCAAATTAAACCTTAACACCAGATTCGTAAGATATTAAAACGGGAAATGGTACTTTGTGCAATTCTAAGTCAGCTTTCATCTCTGACATTTCATCTACAGCTTAAAAGTAAGCAAGATAATATGGTGTCTCAAATGTATACCCACATTGGCCCTTTGCTTACATATTGTCCATTAAAAGCAATGCATTTTTGTTTTTTGGTGGTGTATTATGGTCTTAGGTAATATACTTTTGTTTTCATTGGTGCATTACGATCCTGATTCAGCCTATCAGAGGGCTGAAAGTGGTCTGTTTTCAAATTTGAAATCAGAGTCAAGGTGGACTCTGTTGATGGCTAAGGATAAAATTTGAAATTGGTCTCGGTTAGGATTGAATGACAGATTTAGGTTAGATTAAGTGGCATGTGGGTAGGTTAATGTCTGAAATGCCTTAAAATTCAGTTGTTTCTGTTTATTTTCAACATTTGTAAGAAAAAAAAAGCTAGATATGGGTAAATGTTTACAAAGCCATAACACCATTTTAAAGACCCCACAATATCTCACTTATTACTGATATGCAGAAGAAACGTCACAGAAGAAACTTGACGTAGAAATGTACAGCATAATTATTTCCATTATTGTTATAGGAATCAGATGTTATGGTTTTGTAAACATTTAGCAAAATAATTTATATAATAACACTAATATGATACTGATACACTGCCACAATAGCTGCGTGGTCACTGGTCAGCAACGCTGATTGCAAAGCTAGCAGCCCATTGGTGCCGGGGTTCGAATCCCAGTGCAGGCAGCTGGCATCCTTTGACCATCCATCCACCCATTATGGATTGGTAGGTAAAATGACTGTATATAGCCTACCTGGGGGAGTTAACTGTAGTAACCTGGATGATGCATTGGCTTTGTATCCTAGAATGTTGGTTGAAAAACCCACCACAGGCTCAAAGGCAGCTTAAGTTACTGAGATGAGCACCCCGGCTAAGCGCCTCATGGCATTTGCCCCCACCTTTATCTTTATACTAATAGCACTTGAGTTAGGTTTGTTTACAATAGCACTGGTATCATTCATTAGCCCTAAACTTTTGTTGCACAGGTACCGGTGTTAATAAGCAATGCAGTATCGTCTGCATTAGAGTTGAGACACACTTGCTCCCACCACTCGTTTCCATCCCCATCCTTCTCTCCATGACTTGAATTATAACCCAAAAAATAAATAAATAAATAATAATCATCATCATCATCATCCAATCCTACATTGCCCCATGAGGAGTGTAGGAGCCTGGGGCTAGGCAAGTTGGTCCTTACATTTAAGATGGGAGTGACCAGCCTCACTCATCCCTGAGTGGCATTACGTGAGCAATAAACCCCAACCACCCGTTTGATATAAACCTTCACCAGCTCAGTCCGACTGGAGCACCGTAATTACCCACTAAGCCACCAGGTGCCAAAATTTGGTTATATGGTTACCACCCAGCATAGTAAATGGTTTCCTGGTGTACAGGAAACCATTTGGCTTGTCACTCAGTGTAGAGTCATCCACAGGCAGAAGGAAGAGGAAAGAAAGAAGGAAAGAATGACAGAAGAGGGAGTGTAAAATCATCGGTAGGCAGAAGGACGAGGAAAGAAAGACAGAAGAGGATGAAAGGAAGGAAAGAAAGACAGAAGAGGATAGAAGGAAGGAAAGAAAGATGGAAGAGGAAAGAAGGATGGAGGAGAGGAAAGGGCAGACACATGAGAACTGCACTATATCGAGTGAGTGGATGGTGAGTGCCCCCACCTACCACAGTAATAAAAATAAATAAATTATAAACATAAATCATCAAATCCTACATTACCCCATGAGGAGCATAGGAGCCCGGGGAAAGGCAAGTTGGTCCTCACATTTAAGATGAGAGTGACCAGCCTCACTCTCATTATGTAAGCAATAAACCCCAACCACCCCTTGGATATAAACCTTCACCAGCTCAATCTGATTGGAGTGCCTTAATTACCCATTAAACCACCAGGCCCAAAAATTTGGTTACAGTATATGGTTACCACCCAGCGTAGTAAATGGTTTCGTGCTGTACAAGAAACCATTTGGCTTGTCACTCAGTGTAGAGTCACCCACAGGCAGAAGGGAGAGGAAAGAATGAAGGAAAGAAAGACAGAAGAGGGAGTGTAAAATCACCTGTAGGCAGAAGGAAGAGGAAAGAATAAAGGAAAGAAAGACAGAAGAGGGTGAAGGGAAAGAAGGATGAAGGGGAGGAAAGAGATGAGATAAAGAGTTCGTGCTCATACAGTGTCAGGCCTGGCAAACTGGACCTTGTGTGTAATCTTGTACCTTGAATTTCTTTTAATGCTATGGCTGATTTTATCCTGGAGCTTCATGTACATCTTTACCCATTATCTGTTTCTCCCAGTCATGGGTCATATGTTAATTTTCAAACCAGTCTGTTACAATCTCCTTACCACCTTCTGTGCATTCATCTAAAGTTTCCCTCTGGTCAAGCTATAGTAGGTGTTTTTGGTAGCCACTGTTTTTCTAAGCAATCAAGCAAGTACATATTGTTCATCCTAAGGGTTCTACTCTTTCATAGTTTTAGATTGCTATACAGTGGTTACCAGTATGTATAGTATATGTAGCTGGTGTATACTGTATTTACTTTTCAGTACAGTATTTTGCTCTGGAGTCACCGAAAAGTCTTATGATATACAGATTAATCATTTTAATTTTCAGGTAGTCTGCAGTATATAGAAAATGACTTGCCTAAGCTATGACGAATTTGTAACTGGCTGCCGGGAGTTTTTGAAAACTTCTGAGATGCTGGGAGACTCTTGGAATTTTAACAGGTCAGACCAAGATAATAGCATATGTTACCTCAAAAAGACTTTGTGTTTCAAAATGGATGAAGTGACAAGCACTGAGGCTGAGAGAAGGAAAAGGCAGACAACAGAAGAGGAAGACATTCCTATAATGGAGCATGAACCACCTGACCCATCGTGCATCGGTCTTTCCAACTCTAATGACTTCATCACCTATGAATACCATATTGTATACAGCTTCAGCCACTCTGTCCCCACACTCTACTTCAATGCATGGCATGCCTCGGGAAGGATATTAACCCTACAAGAAGTTTGGCAGCGCATAAATGTACAGTTCAGTAAGCATATTGAAAAGAATAAGTGGAATTCTTTGACACAAACTGAGCATCCTGTACTTGGTCGACCATTTTTTCAACTGCATCCATGCCATACAGCTACGTTAATGCGGGATTTATTTTTTGATAGTAACTTTACTCCAAAAAGTTTAAAGAAGTATATTATAAGTTGGCTTAGTATGTATGGACCAGTTGTTGGTCTTGATGTTTCCATAGGCTATTTTGATAAATAAATCAGTGAAACATGTACTACGCATCCGTAACAGCAAGGTTTCAGCATTGCAGTGTTTACTGGATAAAATCAGCAATACAGTAAATTCCAGTCAGGTCTTGCCATGTGATATGGCTTCATCAAGTGAAAAACCTATTGCATTATGATTATTGCATAGTGAGGTCGATATAACATGGATTCAGTGGGTTTAGGGAGGATTCCCTCAACTGCAAAACCAAAAATCTAAAACCCTTACACTTTTAGACTTGCCTTCACCCCTCAGTAGCACCATGCATTCCACTAGGGGTAGTACACTTGCCGGACACAATTTCCAAGTCACAAGTTCCAGTATTTCATACACAAAAAGTTGTAAATTTAACACTTAGTATTGCATGCTGCACTATTTGTTGAATGCTTGTGCAGTTATTTGGTGATGATAGTGGTGTTTTAGTGGCTTTTCTTGCACAAAATTGAATGAAAGGCAGATGATCACAGCAGATGTAAACACTGGGCGTCCATCATAATATCAGCTGACTGGGAGGCATCATCATCAGCTGAGTTGGAGATGAATATAAAAACTGGGCTGCCATCGTAGTTCAGACAGTTGACTGTTAGCTTTTGTGCGTCACCAGGTTTGCACAAGATTTTCGGGGGTAGCCATTGCAGTTATTGTTCTAGCAAAATCATGACCAGTTTCTTATCGCTATTCCGAAAAAGGGTCATAACTTTTGAATTATTGTTGTAGCAATTTATCTCACAATGAACAGTCACACAGTGAAACTTGACTGTAATGTATTAGCTCCTTCAGTGTGAGAGGTCATTCCTAGTCAGAATAAAATAACAAGATGTCATCTTATTGAGGGGGTTGATTGAGATGGTTTTTAATCCCATCAGTCAGAGAAGTATCTCTGCAGTTGAATCAATTTTCCTTTCATTGACTATAGGAAAATTTCAAAAGATATCATCATACTGAAGGGGTTAATGCACATGAAACTAACTTCTTGATACAGTAGTGTATTTGTTATTGATAATCTTGTTGCTGTGAGTCATCCCAAATTCATCTGGACATGAACCTGACAAATGGCAGGAATCCATCCTCGTCTGCTTGGCGTTCCAGAGATTTTTTGTTGAGGTTATACTGAACTCGTGCTTGTGTACTGAGAGTGAGGTGCATGAGGTGAGTGTGTTGTGGTGTCAGGGGCTGCATTACTGGGATGGCATATTGGAGTCTTTGTGAATTGCATTTTATGTCGGTACTGAAGAAGAAGAGGGTGCTGGCCACAAAATAGCAGGACTGCATGAACTCATGTCACTCTAGGAATGGCAATTTTTGTAGGATTAATATCTGGTGGGAGCTCATAGATGATGCCATTTGACTGGAGGTTTTGGATGTCTGTAATCGCTATTTTTTTTATATAATCATGTAGTGTTTTATATGGGAAGATTTTTTTTTTTTAAGTCTTCTGTGTACTGTAAAAATGCAGTTTTCATTGTTTGTGGTGGTGGTGGGGGTTGTTGCCTGTAAAGAAAAGAATGGCATTCTCCAGTGCTGAAGCAATGAATTGGTGAGTCGTTCTATGTGATCTTTTTACTTGTTGATGAAGGCAATCTATGCTTGTGTTATTTGTTTATCTAGTTATTCTTCTTAAGGCTTAGTTTTCTGTCTTATTGTCATTCATGCATATGGCTGGTATGCCATGGGGCCATATCATCTAGATAAATTTTTGTAGGCTGTTATCACATTGGTGATCATAACAGCCCACAAAAATTTTAGTCAGGGTTGTGTCTGAGAGTGTTTTTAGTGAGAGACCTTTGCATTGGTGATGTTAGTGTTGGGAAATATCATATGTGTATCCAGAGTAAATCTAAAAATTGAGGCTATTTTCTGTAGGGGAGTGAGTCCAGAGTAAAGAGTGATGCTTAATGTGCATGAAGCAGTTATTCTGCTTTGTTCAGACCAGTGTTCTAGATAGCATAAGTAATGTTGGAGCATAGTGAGTTTTGAAATGTTGTGGTTGTTGTTTTTGAGTAACCCCAGTCTGTCTGGTCAAACAGACCCATCACCTGTAGGCAAGCAACCACCCCTGCAGGGCCATCTCATGCAGTGAACCAGTGTTCCGTTTGTGGCAGACAGTGTTTCACCAAAGTGAGGTGTGAGGAAAAATGTGGAGGTTTGGTTCCCAGATGGACACTACATGTACATCTCTCCACCAAGCATTGTAAATGGTATCATGGGTTGCAGAAAATCATTTGGCTTGTTATTTAGACTGGTATTCTCATTGGGTAAGCAGGGTCTCTAGCACTGCTTCCATAGTTCTTTATTTTTCCAGACTACCAGTTAACAGCCTGTTTTTTGCTTCTTTTATCATTTTAATGTTGACAGATTGCATGAATGACACACAAGAATAAAGTAACTTTATACCAGGAAACCATTTACTATGCTGGGTGGTAACCATATAACCAAATTATGGCACCTGGTGGTTTAGTGGGTATTTAAGGCACTCCAATCAAATTGAGCCTGTGTAGGTTTATATCCAAGGAGTGGTTGGGGTTTATTGCTCACATAATGCCACTTAGGGATGAGTGAGTTTGTCACTCTCATCTTAAATGTCAGGACCAACTTGCCTAGCCCCTGGGCTCGTATGCTCCTCATGGGGCAATATAGGATTGGATGATGGATGAGTGGAGCAGATTCAGAAATAAACTGCTAAGGAAGAGGTGCTAGTAAGCTTCCTAATGGTAGCAGAATATTGCCTTTAGCGTTAAGCCATTGAAGAGAAAAGAGGAGTAATAAAAATTAACAGACAGGATGGGAAAAATAGGAAGAAAGTGTGGTAGACACAAAAAAGAATGATAAAAGTGAAGGAAGAAATAGGCAGGACTGCATCAGATGAGTAGATGATGGTCACCACCACCCACCGCCAAGAAGTGTTGTGGTGATTTTGCCAAACTGTTGGCTCAGGATAGGCCTGTTACAGAAGAGTGGGAGGAGAGTGGACAGGCAGTTGAGGAAAAGGTTGAAAATTGAGAGTAAGATAACTTAGCCATGTGGAATGGCCTCAGGGAGTACTGTATTCTGATTTAGGATCTTAGGTTTTAGTTGATTACCTGGATTTGTCTGCCCAAGCTAGCTAACCATTTCTAGCCATGTCATGAATGTTTGTGGTCATGATTTTTTTAAATGATAATATGGCTTGGTAATGTGTTGAAAGTACATTTACTTTTTGTTTGTGTCTTGTTGCTAATGTGGTTGATTTCTTTGAAACCATATGAAATGAGTTCAGTCAGTTCTGAAAGACGGTGGTTGTTGAGTAGCTGGATTGATGTCATTGTTAAGATTCTGATAAAGGTCTATGGAGGGATATCCTTAAATACTTTATGTATTTTTATATGGTTGTGTAGGGTGTACAGAGCAGAAATATTGATATGTAGGATGATGACCTATTGTATGGTTTGTAAAGTTAAATCTTGTGTTTGGGATTATAATACTTCCAGATTTTAGGACTGCCTTCTTCCATACGTCAGCTGTTGAGAGAGCCTGTTTGCTGTGAGTGTGCCAAACAAGATCGTTCATCCCTTTTTTTTTTTTTTTGTACAATAGTGACTAATGTATCTCATAATACCAGTCACTTATATTTAGAGTATTTCATGTCTTCACTGGTGTTCAAAATTTATCTCATGAATTTAAGGTTTTACACTTAGTTCATGTTTCAGTGAGTTACAATATTACCCGATCTGTGTGATAATGGTAAAAGCTTGATTTGATAAAAAGAAAAAATAATGTGTGAAGAGGAATATAATTTTTGAGTCTTAATTAAACTAGAATGTGATTTCATATAGTACCTCAACTTGATTTTTTTTTTCTTCCATACATAGCTGTCTCTTGGGTTTATTTCCTGCAACACAAGATGTGGGGGGAGTCATCATTCACTCACGTGATACAATGCTTCCTTCGGGTGGTTCTACATGGAGTGAAAAGCTGATTAGGTTCTTGTAGTTCAGGAGCTCATTTACTACATTGAATGGTAACCATTAAATCAGATGGATGCCTGGTGATCCTGCCAGAGTTTAAGTCGTAGGGGTGATTAGGATGTATTGCTCATATATTGCAGATCTGGGGTAAGCTTCTTGTCATTCTTGCCTGAAATGTCTGAACTAGACAGCCTAGTTCTGGCCTGTATGCTCTTGTTGGGGCGTAGATGACAGATGAATAGAAACATGGAAGGTTCTCAGTTCGGAAACCTCTTAACATCTGATCTAATCTATCTGTCTGTCTATCTGTTTATCTATAGCCAGACACCCTAATCCCATAAAGGGTGGCCACAAACAAATTGCCTCCATGTTGCCTTGTTCCCTGCCATTTCACTGCCCTCCCCTCAGCTCACACCCCCCTCTCATATACCTCTCCACACCATCCTTCCATCTCATCCTTTGTCCCCTCCCTCCCCCCCCCCTTCACCTCACTCACTCACACTCACTGCATTAGTTTCTCACTCTCCATCCTCTCTACATGGCCAGACCACTTCAGTATATTTCTCCTAATGCATTCAGTCACATCCACTTCACAATGCTTCTTCACTTCCTCATTTGTCAGCCTGTCTTCTCCTTGTAACTGCACATGCTCCTCTCTGATAACTCATTTCCACTGTGCTCACTTATGATATGTGTCCCTCCAACAAGGTCCAGGCTTCACTTCCATATGTTAGAGTTGGTATCTCAGTACAGTCATGCAGTGACTTTTTTACTTCCATGCTCACTTCACTGTTTCTTATCACTGCTTTCAAAGAACCAAAAACCTTTCTTCCTTATTGTACCCTTTCAAACACTTCATCTTCTAAACTTCCATCCTTGCTCATCACACTACTCAAGTACTTAAATGCACTCACATTTTTCATCCAGTCCCACTGTGCACTCAGTGACTTCATTTTTCTCAAAGACTACATCTTTACTCTTCCCTATATTCACCTTTAGATTCCATTTCTTATACACTCTTCCAAACTCATTCACCAAGCCTGCAGCTCTCCTTCATCTTCACTTAATGATACAGTACTGTATCATCTGCAAACAACAGAACAGAAAGTTTCCAAATGTTACTCTCTCTCATTAGGGCCATGCCAACATCTACTGCCTTATCTAATATAATGCAGGCTATATTTGTACACTATCTGTCCATTGTGGATGCACAAAGTTTTAATGAGGTAAAATAGACACAGACAGTTGTGAAGTATCACAGTGTGTTTTCAAGAATGATCTTGACAGCTACATTTTTTGAGTGGTGACTTACTTGTGAGTGCAAACCTTCATCTGACACTTCTCTTGTGATTGTGTTGTGAAAATGGATGTGGTTGCTGACACTGGTTACAGTACTGAACAGTGGTGTATTATCATTGCACCATATTCTCATTAGTTGAGGCTATTTTTTTTTTTTTTCTGACCCTGGGCATAGGCTTCGCAACCTGCAATCAAAACCCAGCAGTCTTCCTACATACCATACACCTCTACATGTCACTACTTCGGTGCTAACACCCACCATCCATATTGAATACATGCTAGGGCTGTCTCATACAGGACTGGTGTATTGGTATTAGCGGTGGTATTTTTACGACATGTCGGGGGGGTCTTCTGGTAGATCAGTAAAGCCTGAATTAATGAAATTCAAATCTTTAAACTGTTCCCTGCCCCAGCGGGAATTTGAACCTGGGTCCGTTAGGACTGCAGGCTACATCTCTACCGACATAACCAGCTATTAATCTTGCACATGTACTCCACAGTACCCTACTATAGATTTTTGGTAGGGTGGAGCATGCACCATTCATACATTTTCTTGTCAAGCCAAATAACAGTACTGTATTATCATTACACCATATTCTCATGAGTTGAGGCTAGTTTGTAACAACCAGCTATTAATTTTGCACGTGTACTCCACAGTACCCTACTACAGATTTATGGCAGGCTGGAGCATGTACCAACCATACACCTTATTTTCAAGCCAAAATGTTTCTTGTAGCTTAGTAAACCACTTACATTACTTCATTGGGTGGTAACCATATAGTGTGTATGTTGCCAAATGTACAGTATATGTGGTGGTCTAGTGGATTAAAAGCACTGCAACTGAATGTTGCCCATGAGGATTCAGGATACATCTGAAGGATTGTTGGGGTTTATTGCTCACATACTGCCATTTGGGCAGACTACTGGTCACTTGCCTTTAATGTGTGGACTAAGGAGCTTATCTCCAATTCTCTGTATTCCTGTCGAGGCAGTAAGTGATTGGATGCTAGGTAAATTTTAATGATGATAGTCAGTCAGTACTGAAAAAAATAACTTGCAAGAGAATACTAAGGTGTGCTGTACCAAATAAATCACAAAAGCAAAGATGCTGCAGTCTCTTACATCACTGATAATCCATCCATCACCCAATCCTATGTTGCCCCATGAGGAGCGTAGGAGTCCGGAGCTAGGCAAGTTGGTCCTGACATTTAAGAGGAGAGAGACCATCCACACTCATCCCTGAGTAGCATTATGTGAGCAATAAACCCCAACCACCTCTTAGATATAAACCTTCACGGGCGCAATATGATTGGAGCGCCATAATACAGCTAAATATCTCAACCTCTACAGAAATACAAGTTAAGCTTATATTGCAAATTCTGCTAACGTACAAAATAATATTGAATATAAAAAATATGTAGGTTGATTTTGGTTGTATGTTAGAACTGTAATTTCAAACTGACCACTGTTGACGGTTTTCCTAATTTTGTGCTTTTTTTCATGTTCTGGTATCCAGCTGACCCAATCTCTTGTGGAAATTAGAATTAAAGTGGTAATGATAATGGTTATTTTTACATTTCCTGTTCTCTAATAGGAAAAAGTATCTGTTTGTCAGCCTGCTATGCTACTTCTGGCAACAGCCACACTATTCCATTTATAATGTACAGTACACTGTCTAAAAAAGGATCTGTCTACAACATGTGTGAAACACTAAAACATAGTCGATGAAATACATTGAGAAATGCATACCAATCTTCCTGAGACATTGGGTGGCATTTTGTTCATTACTGAAACAGTTGCTCCTATCCTGGCACATACTTGTTTTCGGCAGTTTACATATATATGTTCCTTTTGTGCATGTTAAAGATACAAATGGACATTTTTATGCCTATATTTTCTTAAAACTTAAAATAACCATACAAAACACACCTTTTGTGCGAATAACTTAACTGTAAACCGTTATGTAACTTAGAGATCATGATCATACAACTGCCTTATACAACTTATACAACTTGAGCATGGCAGTGCCTGGTGTACTGTGGTAGTTATGAGAGTTGGCAAGATCACTCAGGAAGAGCATCAACCCCTGCTTCATGTACAGGCCAAGTCTGCTCCTCAGAGTCACCAGCCTGTTATCGGATGAACTGTGCTGCTGACAAATAAAGGCTAAGGACAATACAGTAGTGAGCAAGCAGGACTTTGCTGAGGATACTTTGCCCCTTGCTATTCAGAGGTGTGGCATTCTTCACCATCACCTGACTGAGTGGATAGGCATTCATCGTAGGGGGGAGGGGGATCTGGTAGTGTCTCTCTTGACTCTGGATTACTTTGAGGGGAACTTACTGAATCCAAACTGGGTGTGGAATTGTTCATGGTGTAGGGTGGTGGGGGACACTCACTCAACACCTCAGTATAGGTTGGAGGCTTGTCTTGATTTAGGGGAATCTCGTAAATACACTGTGACTCTGGATCCCCAACATATAACATATTATTTATGGGGACAATGACAGCATGTGAGCCTGGCAGGATGTGTCTTGCCTGCTGTAACCCCGGTCCCGCTCGCACCCCAGGACCTTCAGAACTGGAATTTTCTTCTTGGTGTGCACAGGAGAAGGTGCCCCAGCAGCAGTATACCAAGATGAATAAAAGCACGATGATCATGACAATGAGCGCGAAGAGTGCTTGTGTTGTGGATGGGTAGGTCATAGCCCCTGGAAAGTATACAGATTTTAATGGCAAGTTTGGCTAAGTGCCTGGATTAACACAACCTTCCTACAGTGTCAAACTAACTGATTATGTAAACAGTAATTAATATAACTTCCTTGCCTTTCATATGGTAAATAAGAAAAAAAACATCAGTATTAGTATATACACAGTTCTTACTGTATGATAAGAACTATATGCAGTTTGGAAGTACTTACTGTATAATATGTTACACAAGTAGCCATATAATGTTTGAACAATACTATATTAGTTTTAAGGGGTCTCTCCAAAGCTGAATACAGTAGTCTAGCAGTAACAAGAAGGAACTATAAAAGATGCCATGGAACAGAAGAGTCTAATCACAACAAAGATACTGAACTAGAATGTTCCTGAGACAAGAACTGACTACCCTCATTGGGTAGATTTTTTTTCACTCCAGTATCATTGACTTTTGACCCCTGGTCTCGCTTAGATTTACCTAAGGTATGGTCAGTAGCTACCAGGCCACAGTACAATACTTATAATGTGCTTTATTGGTCAAGACTGTCAAAAGTAAGAGTCCAAACAAATACAGAGACACATACGACGATAAATATTAGTTATCTGCTACTCTGGCAGTGAAAATGACTAACTAGATGGTAGAGTTCCCATCCTATCTATATTGTATACATGGGCCAGTACTTCCACTGGATTACTAGCATCTAGCTGTTGATTTATAGCCACATTACTAAATCTTGGAAGGGGGGTGGCCACAGACAAATTGCATTTATGTTTCCCTGTCGTCAACTATCAGACTGCCCTCCCTTCATCTTACACAACCCTCATTTATGAGCAGTCCCTCTCCACACTGTCCCTCTAGCAGTCAGGTTGGTTGAGTGTGCACCTACCAAATCCTGATTTGAGTTCAAGCCAACCTGAGGGCAGACATTTACAAGGGCGCAGTATTATATCCTTTTTTGTGTTCTCACATGTTTATACCCTGTCAGGGTTCCCTTGATGCAGTGTATAGGCCCTCTCACTCACCAACATAACCACTACAATATAATAAATATTGGGATAGAGAAGGTTTGGAGCCAGCTGATCCAGTGTTTGGCCCTTGGCCTTTGACGCTGCTACTGTGAGTCAGGCAATAGGCAGGATGCGGGTGGGGAAGGTGGCAGGTGTTTCTGGGTTGACTGCCGAAATGTTGAAGGCCTCAGGAGATACTGGGGTGAGGTTAGTCACTGACCTGATAAATATGATTATATATGAGTGTGTTGTCCCAGATGATTGGCTGAAGAGTGTAATTGTAAATGTGTACAAAGGAAAGGGTGATGCCCTGGAAAGGGGAAATTACAGAGGTATAAAGCTCTTAGATCAGATAATGAAAGTAATGGAGAGAGTTCTAGAAGGTATGATTAGAGAAAGAGTGAATATCGATGAGATGCAGTTTGGGTTTATGCCAGGCAGGGGACCACTGATGCCATATTCATTGTTCGACAGCTTCAGGAAAAATATATTGGAAAGAAAAGGGAATTGTATTTTGTTTTTGTTAATTTGGAAAAGGCCTTTGACAGAGTCCCTAGAGAGGTGGTGAAGTGGGCAATGAGAAAGCTAGGGTTGGAAGAATGGCTGGTTAGGGTGGTTATGGTCATGTACATGAGTGCTCGCACCCAGGTAAGAGTGAATGGAGCTTTGAGTGATGAGTTTTCCGTGAATGTTGGTGTGCATCAGGGGTCAGTTTTGAGTCCCTTGTTGTTTATCATGGTGCTTGAAGCCCTCTCACGTGACTTCAGAGATGGACTTCCGTGGGAGATGTTGTATGCTGATGATTTGGTGTTGATTGCGGAGAATGAAAAGGAGGCGGAGGAAAGATTTAAGAAGTGGAGAGATGGTATGGGGTACAAGGGCTTAAGGGTAAATGCAAATAAAACAAAAGTGATGATATCTAGGGTTGGTGGCGGTACAATCAGAGGAGAGGGAGAGTGGCCATGTGTAGTTTGCCACAAGGGTGTGGGAAGTAATTCCATCTTGTGTAGTGTTTGTGATAAATGGGTGCACAAGAGATGTAGTGGTATTAGAGGTAGACTGCGAGATGATGCTGATTTCATGTGTGCGGTGTGTCGGGGAGAGCAGGTGGAGATTGTTAGGCGTGAGAGGGTTGAACTTGCAGGTGAGTCTCTTGAGTGTGTGGAGGAGTTTCGTTATTTGGGAGACATGTTATGTGCCGGAGGTGGGGCTGGAGTTAGCTCGGTTGCTAGGATGAGAAGTGGTTGGAAGAAGTTCAGGGAGCTGTTGCCTCTCCTGACATTGAGAGGACTCTCTTTACGTGCTAAGGGGTCTTTGTATGCAGCATGTGTTAGGAGTGTGATGCTGTTTGGTAGTGAGACCTGGGCAGTAAAGGAAGAGGATATTCGCAGGTTTAAACGTACAGAAATGACAGTGATTAGGTGGATGTGCAGTGCGTCCCTGCGTGCAAGGCTTGGGGGGGCTGGGTTTACGATGGAAGAGTTGAGAGGTAGGATGGGACTGGAGTGTGTTGGTGTTGTGATGAGGAGAGGTAGGCTGAGGTGGTTTGGACATGTGGAGAGGATGGGGGATGATAATTGGGTACAGAGGGTGAGAGGTGTTAATATTGGGGGAGGGGTTGGGAGGGGTAGACCGAGAAAGACATGGAACGAGGTCATTAAGTGTGACTTAAGGGTTAAGGGACTGAACAGGGAGGCTGCCAGGGATCGAGCAGCGTGGAGAGCC